>ML663567.1:7537865-7786346 GCA_007570785.1 Antilocapra americana
AGAAAATAACAAGGTTATAGGGGACTTAAAAATTCTAAAAAAAAAAATTTCTAAAAAAAAAAAAAGGGAAAATAAAAATAAAGGAAACGAAAGAAAGAAAAAAAAAGAAAATAACAAGGTTATAGGGGACTTAAAAATTCTAAAAAAAAAAATTTCTAAAAAAAAAAAAAGGGAAAATAAAAATAAAGGAAACGAAAGAAAGAAAAAAAAAGAAAATAACAAGGTTATAGGGGACTTAAAAATTCTAAAAAAAAAAATTTCTAAAAAAAAAAAAAGGGAAAATAAAAATAAAGGAAACGAAAGAAAGAAAAAAAAAGAAAATAACAAGGTTATAGGGGACTTAAAAATTCTAAAAAAAAAAAAAAAAGGGTATAAAAAAGTTTTAAAAATTTAAAAGATGTTCCTAGTACAGTTATAACTAAGGCTTTCTCTGGTGCTGATGCGTACTGGGAGGGGTCAGTTTATTTTTCAGACAATTCCTTGGGTCCGGCTTGTACTTCTCATGGTCTATAGACTCCAAACCTGTTGCCTCTGCTAGCTTAAGCGTCTTCTGTTTGCTGGTCTTTTATGTGTCTATTCAGCGCTCCGGAGTTTGCCCTGCTCCTGCTGAGTGCGCTTCCCCCGCCCCTTCTGCTCGGCTCTCTGTCGTCCGCCCGGCGCAGTTGGGGAGTGCGGCTTCTCCCCTCCCCCGGCCCAACCGCTCGCCTTTCCCAACGTGCAGCTAAGCACGTCTTCTTAGGTGTGCAGAGCTCCGATCCGTCCAGAATCCCCAGTAGTCTTGGTTAGCACCTAGCTCTGTGCGCAATTTGGCCGAGGAAGCCTCGCCAGGGCTGGGCTATGCCCGCTGGTCTCGGGCAGGGGTTGGGTCTGTCCGCAGCCCGAAGGCGCCCAGCTCCGCCCAGCCGGCCGCCTCCCTGCAGACTCCACCTCACCCTTTGGTCTCCCTGAGGCTGGGTTATGCCCGCTGCACTCGGGCAGGGGCTGGGCCGGTCCGCAGCCCACAGGGGCCCAGATCTCGGCCGGCCGCCTCCCTGCCGACTCTGCACGCCCTTTGTTCTGTGCCACCCGGCCGGCTGCCTCTCTGCCGACTCCGCACACCCTTTGTTCTGTGCCACCCGGCCAGCCACCTCTCTGCCGACTCCACACCTCTCCTTGTTCTGCGTGGGCCTGGCAGGGGGGCTCTTCCAGGGGAAGGCTACTTCTCAGTCTATCTCCGGTTAGCCCCCTGGGTTGGGTCGCTCAGGCTGCTCCGTTCCCTGAGCGAGCGGCCCCCCCTCCCTGAGCAGTCCGCTTTGGCTAGTGGGGGGTGGGACGTCTGCCGCCGCTGCTTCCCTGTGCCTTCCAGCCAGAGACGTAGCTTGCAGGGCTTAATTATTAATCTGCTTTTACTCCCAGCTATCTTGCTCTCCAAGATTCACCGCAAATCCGCCCGAGAGAATGCTCCCTGGTATTCGGAAACCTTTCTCCTCTTTTTTTTTTTTTCCTCTTTATTCCAGACTCCCCTTCTGGGACGGATCCCCGCCCCCAACTCTGTCTCTCCCTTTACTTTTTTCTCTCTCTTTTTTCTTTTGTCCTACCTCCTCTCGTCAGCAATGGGCCGTCCCTTCAGATGCCCGATGTCCTCTGCCAGCATTTAGATCCTGTTTTATGGAGTTTGCGCGGTCTTTAAAAGTTCTTTTGGTGTATTTATTGGGGAGAGAGTGGTTTCCCCGTCCTATTCCTCCGCCATCTTAGTTCCCCTCCTAAAACAAGTTTAGTTTTCAACGAATATGGTCAGGAACCTGACTTAGGATTTCCTGAATCACATCTGCAGTTTGGGATTGGAGCATTTAACTCCCAAAGCCATGGATCATGCTAACGTTGGACATCAGCCTGAAATTTATTAAAATATTAGCCCCTAGCTAGACAGTTTCTAGATAATTTTAATTAGAAACAATTGAGTTCACTCTTTACTCTCCACTTTCCTTGCTTCTTATGTTACATTTTTCCTCATGTTAAAGTGATATGGGTTAAGTCATGGTTTTTATATATTTTTAAAATCTGGCTTAGAAAAGTATAATTGGGGATGCACTTACTGTGGATTTAGTGGGATATATTTACGTGGTTTTCAGTCACTTCTGTATTATAGCTTGTTAGCCTGGTATATGTACATATTCCAGGAAAATTTTTGTTGCTCATTGTGCCAACTCACCTGACATCATAACACAGAGACGCAGGGCAGACATTCTGTCTTGATATTAGTGTGCCTCATGGTCCCAGCACTGGAAGCATGTGGATTGATGAAGAGAAACAAGATTTGAGATATACAGAGTTGGAAGCCCATCAGTGGATAATTCTTTTAAACCTTACACTTGTACATAGCAGAAATTACTTAGAGATTTTCTCAGAGTTTACAATAATTCTAAATGTGCACATAATATTGCCATCAATAATAAAAAACAAATTTTGACTAACTATTTTAGAAGAAAGACACTTATCTTTCTGTTCTCTCTATTAAAAACATGGAGTGGGATGATATGGGAGAACGGCACTGAAACACGTAGATTACCATATGTGAAATGAATCACCAGCCCAGGTTTGATGCATGATACAGGGTGCTCATGGCTGGTGCACCGGGATGACCCAGAGGGATAGAATCAGGAGGGAGATGGGAGGGGGATTCTGAAAGGGGAACACATGTACACCCATGGCGGATTTGTGTCAGTGTATGGCAAAACCAACACAATATTGTAAAGAAAAAAGTCTTCCTTGAATTTGTTACAATAAAAAAAAAATCAAGTAAAAAAAAAAACATAGAAAATCATTGTCATAGGAAGGGGTAATAAAAGAGTATGCAGCCTAACAATGTGAATATCATATAGGCATATCAGGCAATTAATAAAAATATTATGTTTTATGGATTTTTTGATGCTTATGATATTTGTCAGCTTAAAATTTTTTCAGTTTATTGTACTTTATTTTCTAATTCTCAATAGATATTTACTTTTGTACCTAATTTTGTTTGTAGTTTATGTTCTTCAAGAAGACCCTTCCCCCACTTATATTAGTTTCTGTCCTTTTAAAGCCTGAATTTACTCTATCCAAGAATGATTTGATAAAATACAAAGCAAGATGTGTGTGTGTCTTTGTGTATAAAACTCACCAATCCTAGACTAGTTGTTAAGGTTTTTCATTGTCAAATAGGAGAACACTAAAAATTGAAGATAGTTATCCCCATCTTCTCTTTATCATTTAAAATATTCAGTGTCACTATATCCTAGGCATTAAAATATGGTATTTGCTTTGTTCTTTGTATTAGTCAGGATAAATCACTGGTGCTTTAATAAAGAGCCCTTACATGTCAGTGGTCTTCACATTAAAGGCTTATTTTTCTTTTTTTTTTTCCCAGCTACTGACTCTTTTTTTTTTTTTTTAAAGATGAGCTCACTGAAACCTGGCCCCTTCTGACTTTTTTTTTTTTTATTGTTTTTGCCATACAATGTCATGATATCACCATGGGTTTACATATGCTACCCCTCCAGAATCCCCCTCCCACCTCCCTCCCCCCGGGAAATCTCGCTGCTCCGCTTATTTTTCATTCATGTCACAGACCATTGCTACTCCATGTAGCCATTTAGTGACCCTCACTTCTTCCATCTAGTTTTCTCCACTGATTTTGTTGCATTCAGGTAACCAATGGGGTAAGAAAAAGAACATGACTGAATGTGAGCGTGATCATAAGAGACTAGGCCTAAAAGTGGCGGTGTCATTTTTGTCCACAGTCTGTTTGCCGTAACTCAGTCATATCGCTTCACCAAAAGAGGGTGAGAAATTTCTAATACATCTCCTTTTCTAATGGAAAAGGAGAAGCATGCATTTAGGTGAGTAGAAGTGTTCTCAATCATAAGCTTCAATAGATACATAAAAAAATAATTTTTTAATAGATGAGAATGGTTTCTCAGGGGAATTGTCACAGCTCCCAAATTTGTGTGAATTTAATTGGGAATGCCATTGTACTTTGGTGAAAAGAGTACGGGATTTGAAATCAGAATACCTGGTTTTGTGTTTTTCATAGCTCATCACTTATTAACTCTGTAACATTGCATGAACATACAACATACTTTTCATATAAATCAGTTTCATTAACTATAAAATGGTGATGATACTAATACTGGTTTTACCTACAGCATATGTTGTTTTCAGGGTCACCTGAAGTCAAAGGAAGAGTTTATTTTTTTCTGTGAAGTGCTGTTCAAAAATAAGCGCCCCCTTTCCACCTCCCCCTCCTCTTTGGTCCATATTCCACTTTTACCATGTTGTATCTCCTGACTATAAAGAGGACTGAGAAAGATGCTAATGCTTACATTACTGGAAGACTAAACGTTATTTTCAGTCTTCCTTCAGACACTGAATATTTATTTTATATATAAAAATAAATATTTTTATTTTAGTTCCTGGATTTCCTGTATTTTAGTTCCTGAATTTGCTGGGGAGGGAACAAGATGAAATGTATTCCTTTTAAGCCACTTTTAAAAACAAAGAAGCAAATTGTTAGCATCCCCAAGTGTTGACTTATGCCTCAGCTCCTAAAATTCAATGTGAAACATCTTAAGTGTCCTTAAAGTCACCTCCTTCCTTCTACAGAATGAAAACTTTTAGAGCCAGGTGATACATGTATGGAGTATGGTCTCTTGAAATATTTTCTTGGGAAGAAAAACAGTAGAGGATAGATGTACTATCTCAAATTTTCCTTGAGTTGATGTCACTGAACAAGTAATATACTTAAATGGAGTAGAATTTTCTTAATGAAAATATTTTATATTTTAAATATCTTTCTCACAAATTATTGATTAACTATCAGTATGTATATATTAATTTCAACAACTCAAAAGGAATTAGTTGATTTTTACCAGTGTAAATTATTTTATAGACCTTTGGGCCTCTATCTTGGTTATTTAAAGAACTTCCAAAATGTGTGCAAAAGATACAATTTGTAGAGATAATGAGGAGTTTGTGTGTGTGTTTTCTTTTTCACAGTTTCCTTCTTTGCATCCCCTTACCTGTTGTATCAGTGGAATTTATTACGTGAGGAGAAGGCTAAATTAGCTGATCCCCAAAAGTGAGTTGGGTTTATTTTTTAAAGTCATCACAGTTACAATACTCTTGAAAGCTGAGAATTTTACTCCAAGAGCCTAAGCTTCAACAGCTTGAGTCTGGAGGTTTCGATGCATACAGTTTATTCCAAAGCACAGAGTTGAAGGAATGGCTCATGAATGTTTTCCCACCCAAGAGAGCAGGTTTGAGCAGAAGTCATTCTGGAGGATAATAGAGGTTAGAGGCTGGTGAGGAGCTGGAGCAAGTGCTTAGTGCCCTGTTTTCCTCCTCCTGAGACATTGGAGAACCCAAGGATAGGTTGGATAGATGAGGAGGGCATGAATTTGGGAACATGCACCTTGCTTAACCAGATGGTCAACACCAAAATCTGATTGATGATATTCTTTGCAGCCAAAGATGGAGAAGCTCTATACAGTCAGCAAAAACAAGACTGGGAGCTGACTGTGGCTCAGATCATGAACTCCTTATAGCAAAATTCAGACTTAAATTGAAGAAAGTAGGGAAAACCATGAGGCCATTCAGGTATGATGTAAATCAAACCCCTTACAATTATACAGAGGAAGTGAGAAATAGATTCAAGGGATTAGATCTGATAGAGTGCCTGAAGAACTATCAACAGAGGTTCATGACATTATACAGGAGACAGGGAGCAAGACCATCCCCAAGAAAAAGAAATGCAAAAAAGAAAAATGGTTGTCTGAGGAGGCCTTACAAATAGCTGTGAAAAGAAGTGAAAAGCAAATGAGAAAAGGAAAGATATACCCATTTGAATGCAGAGTTCCAAAGGATAGCAAGGAGAGATAAGAAAGCTTTCCTCAGTGATTAATGAAAAGAAATAGAAGAAAACAAATAGAATGGGAAAGACTAGAGATCTCTTCGAGAAAAGATACTAAGGGAACATTTCATGCAAAGATGGGCACAATAAAAGACAGAAATGGTATGGACCTAAAAGAAGCAGATGCTGTTAAGAAAAGGTGGCGAGAATACATAGAAGAAATATACAGAAAAGATCTTAATGACCCAGATAACCATGATGGTGTGATCACTCACCTAGAGCCAGACATTCTGGAGTCCAAAGTCAAGTGGGCCTTAGGAAGCATCACTACAAACAAAGCTGGTGGAAGTGATGGAATTCCAGTTGAGCTATTTCAAATACTGCAAGATGATGCTGTGAAAGTGCTACATTCAATATGCCATCAAATTTGGAAAACTCAGCAGTGGCCACAGGACTGGAAAAGGTCAATTTTCATTCCAACCCCAAAGAAAGGCAATGCCAAAGAATGTTCAAACTACCGCACAACTGTACTCATCTCACAAGCTAGTAAAGTAATACTCAAAATTCTCCAAGCCAGGCTTCAAAGTACATGAACTGTGAACTTCCAGATGTTCAAGCTGGATTTAGAAAAGGTAGAGGAACCAGAGATCAAATTGCCAACATCCATTGGATCATTGAAAAGCAAGAGAACTCCAGAAAAATATCTATTTCTGGTTTATTGACTATGCCAAAGCATTTGGCTGTGTAGATTACAACGAACTGTATAAAATTCTGAAAGAGATGGGAATACCAGACCACCTGACCTGCCTCCTGAGAAATCTATATGCAGGTCAAGAAGCAGCAGTTAGAACTGGACATGGAACAACAGACTGGTTCCAAATTGGGAAAGGCTATATATTGTCACCCTGCTTATTTAACTTCTGTGCAGAGTATATCATGAGAAATGCCAGGCTGGATGAAGCGCAAGCTGGAATCAAGATTTCTGGGAGAAATATCAATAACTTCAGATATACAGATGACACCACTCTTATGGCAGAAAGTGAAGAGGAACTGAAGAGTCACTTGATGCAAGTGAAAGAAGGGAGTGAAAAAGTTGGCTTAAAGCTCAACATTCAGAAAACTAAGATCATGGCATCTGTTCCCATTGCTTCATGGCAAATAGTTGGGGAAACAATGGAAACAGTGACAGACTTTATTTTCTTGAGCTCCAAAATCACTGCAGATGGTGACTTCAGCCATGAAATTAAAAGTCACTTGCTCCTTGGAAGAAAAGCTATGACCACCCTAGACAGCATATTGAAAAGCAGAGACATTACTTTGCCAACAAAAGTGCATCTAGTCAAAGCTATGGTTTTTCCAGTAATCATGTATGGATATGATAGTTGGACTATAAAGAAAACTGAATGCTGAAGTATTGATGCTTTTGAACTGTGGTGTTAGAGAAGACTCTCAAGAGTCCCTTGGTCTGCAGGAAAATCAAATCAGTCAATCCTAAAGAAAATCAGTCCTGAATATTCATTGGAAGGACGAATGCTGAAGCTCTAATATCTGATGCAAAGAACTGACTCATTGGGAAAGATCCTGATGCTGGGAAAGATTGAAGGCAGAAGGAGAAGGGGATGGCAGAGGATGAGATGGTTGGATGGAATCACTGACACAGTGGCCATGAGTTTAAGCAAGTTCTGGGAGCTGGTGATGAACGGGGAGGCCTTGCCTGCTGCAGTCCACAGGGTCACAAAGAGTTGGACATGACTGAGTGACTGAACTGAACTGAAGTTGCTTCCTAATGAAGCTCAAGAGAAAGAAAGCAATTTTGGTAGGTAAATCTCCCATTCCATCATGGTTCTATAGCAGCAAAGTCCAATAAAAGGCAACAGAAAAATCTAAGCAGAGAAAGCCTAAAGCAGCACCCTAAAATGCCTTACAACATCAGGAAAGACTAGATAGTCAAAATTTTTTCATCCCTCTGGGATAGTATGTAAGAATGGTCTTTTGTATTTACTGTTTTTTAATATGTAAAATTCATAATTGCTACAAATGTGAATCTTTGCAGTCTAATTTTTCTTTCTTGTATTTAGATGTCAGATGACCCAAAAGTCTCTCTAGTCCTCTGTGTGACCTTTGAGGACCCATCAACCTGGAAACAGAGCAGGATGCTGGTGTTTCAACCAAGGATGCCATAGTGGTAGGTCCCAAGGGTCATAAAACAAGCTCCCTAGAAGTCACTGTGGATGGATGCTCATCAGCAGGGTTGACATCACCTGGTACACACTAGCAAGGCCCTATCAGTTGTGACATTTGGTGTCTGTTCTGATTGATGCTTGTACCCTATTGCTTTTTAAACGTTTGAAGTATCACATCTACTAATAACCTTGGCCATGTGGTGGGAAGTTTCAAACATCCCCTCTCCCAGCTTGGATCATCCCATTGTTGTTGTTGTTCAGTTGCTAAGTAGTGTCTTATTCTGTGACCATATGGACTGCAGCACACCAGACTTCCTTGTCCTTCACTGTCTCCAGGAATTTGGATCACCCCCTAGGGATAAGGAATAAAGAAAGGGAAGGAAGCATCCTGAAATGACTGATGATCCCCTTTCAAGGACTCTGGAATAAACCAGTGACTGAATATACCTTGATTGTTAGGCTTAAGTTTGCCTTTGTCAGTGAACTGATTTAAGTACATTTACAGTGAATAAAGGGAACTTGATTTTTTTTTACCATGTGAAATTCATAACTGCTGCAAATGTGAATCACTGTGTTCTAGCTTTCACTTCTCATATCTAGATGTTGAATGTGCCCCAAAGCCTCTAAAGCCATCAGGCCTTAGCTTAGGAAGATCCAAGGAGGGGACACTGTCCTTCTGTGATTTTAGGGAGTGGGCTTTAGGGAGGACTCAGTGGTGATATTACTACAGTGGAGTTTGACTTGCAAGCTGGTGTAAATCAGCTTACCTTACTACATTGTAGAGATTGAGAATTTCTGTCAACCAAGCCCCATAACAGATAAGAGGCTGAATAATATGTTTCTTTCACATGGGTTAAAATCAGGCAACCTCAATTTCAAATAGGAAAAACAGCAAGTGGAAGAAGAATAAAAACCAAAACAAAAATAATAGAAAGGAAATGGACTTATGTACATAGCTTACCACAGAGTTAATCAAAAGGGCTTAAATAGTCTTCTGGGGAAGGGATTTATCAGCATGTTTGGGAATGAATTTTTAAGAGTATTAAGAAGTACTATATGTATTTTGAAACTATACTTGAAAGTAGCAGATAAATTCAGGGGAATTTAAGGCATGATCTTTGTGGAAAAGATGCTCATTCCTTAAAAAATGTTTTATTTGCCTAGATAGACTAGGTTGGGGTCATGGGATGTCACTGGTTAGGGCTTTTGAGACATGAACAACCAATTCAGAGATACATTCATCAGATCAAGGATGAGTGCCTCCTATGAAAGCAGAGTGAACGTTGTTAAACATTGGAAAGAGTGACTGGGCAGCGTGATGGAATCTTTTTTCAGGAAGTTATGAAAACCGGGAAACATTTTCATTGGTCTATTTAGATTACTTGAACGTGGTAGGGACAAAAGAAGAAATGAGGCAACTGAGTCAGGTGTAATGAGCATTCTGGGTCAGTGGTTGTCTTTATATAAGAACTACCTATATTTGAAATTTAAAACAATTATAGAAATTTTACTTTAAGTATTGGATGACAAAAATGGGTGAAAATGGAGAGCATGGGAGAATATGACTAACATATGGAGCAAGGGAAATGGTCTCATTGGTTTCAACATTTGATTTTAAGAGTCATAGTTTTTGAAAATTCCATTGCAAGATATTTTATTAGATTGATGCAACATATCATTATTTGACTCTGATAATGCTATTTATCACAATCTGAGATGTTCAGAGAATTTTCTGCACTTAAAAAAGGGCTTGTGTAAGTTATTGTTATTCAGTATCTCTAGGTTTCAGGGTGATTTTTTTAAAATTTATATGGGATCAGAGTCATATTGAGGTGATACTTGAGACAATATTTTTTGCAGGGGTCCTGTCTGTTTAAATGATTTGATTTAAAAACATAAAATTAATGGAGCCATTTGAAGCATAGGCATTTATCAGTGAAGGATCTAGAATAATGTGTAAAAAAGTGGTACTTACATATTTGTTTTTTGTCCATTCAGTGCATGTGAAATTCTTAATGATATCTAGGCACCACATCTTCCCATTAAGGTTTAGAAACTACCTCTCTGTTTTCTTTTTTGTAAAATAACACAATTCCTATCTAACTTCATATCTCCCATGATGGGGAAAAGTTAAGAAATACGTTATTATTCACAATGCCGTCGTTCTTTGGAACCTGTTAATACTGAAGCAATATGGATAGGTTTCTAATAATCATTTACTTAGTGCTGATCATATCATTATTCATGGCACATCATCCTCCATCATGCTGGCTATAAATATTGGCCTCTGAGGATGCTTAAGGATCGTTACTATCCTCTTTTGCTGATGACCACAAATGTCAGTTTTACCCAGAATATACAGAAAAATGGGAACAATAATTCATTTTTTGGTCATGTAAAATTTCCTGTTTATAATTTTATAGTATAAATGTAGAATAACAGATTTTTCAACCATATCGTCTCTTGATTGCTGTAGGCAGCATTCCTAACCATCTCTTTCAATGTTGATTCTATGGGCCCAATGAGAACAGTGGTCACATTCTCACAAAAAAGGCCAACCTTGGATAATATGATGTGCTATAATCTGTTGCAAGGGTGTGTGGCTGTTTTTACTCTATTTGTAGAGTAAGTCTCCAAAAACCTTGGAGGAGTGAGTGAGGCCACTCCTGGGTACTTGCTGACCTGTGGCAAGGAACATGTGGGAATGGGGTAATCACCCTTAGGTCAGAAACAAGGGTGGGCACAGGGTAAAGGATGCCTACTGCCCTGCTCCCCCAAACTGGGTCCTGTAAACTGGAGGCAGCACTGCAGTGGTAACACTGACAGACCCACAAATGCCAGATTCAAGCCCCAAAGTAGACAGTTATTCTCACTTCTGAATGATCCTATGTCCAAGATGAGCAAATCATCCAAAATCAGTAAGCCAACACCAGTCTGGGAGTCCAGTCTTATGGGGCTAGGCCACCTGCCTGATCTAACAGTGATGCCATGTAGAGTGTTGTAGATTGGGGAACACTGGAGAGATCATGTATAGACCATCATACTGTTGACTTAGAGCTGGAGATACTTCAGCCCTTCCCTTTGCAGTGGGCTGTCAGGGTGAAGTGGTGTAATTACCCAAAAGACAACAGCAATGTATAATTTTTTTAGGGAAGCATGTGTATGTGTGAATTCCCTTAATGCACATGTGTACACATACACATTTGTATATGTAAATTCATATGTGTGTTCATCAGTGCTTAGTCACTTCAGTTGTGTCTGACTCTTTGCAACCCTGTGGACTGAGCCCACCAGGCTCCTCTGTCCATGGGATTCTTCAGGCAAGAATACTGGTGTGGGTTACCATGCCCTCCTCCAGGGGATCTTTGCAACCCAAGAATCAAACCTGTGTCTCCTACACTGCAGGTGAATTCTTTACCACCGAACCACCAGGGAAGCCATATATAAATACATGTAAAGTATTATAAATGCACTCAATATGCCAGCAAATTTGGAAAACTCAGCAGTGGCCACAGGACTGGAAAAGGTAAGTTTTCATTCTAATCCCAAAGAAAGGAAATGCCAAAGAATATTAAAACTACTGCACAGTTGCACTTATCTCACATGCTAGCAAAATAATGCTCAAAATTCTCCAAGTCAGGCTTCAACAGTATGTAAACCGTGAGCTTCCAGATGTTCAAGCTGGATTTAGAAAAGGCAGAGGAACCAGAAATCAAATTGCCAGCATCTATTGGATCATCAAAAAAAACAAGAGAGTTCCAGAAAAACATCTACTTCTGCTTTATTGACTACGCCAAAGCCTTTGACTATGTGGATCGCAACAAACTGTGGAAGATTCTTAAAGAGATGGAAATACCAGACTACCTGACCTGCCTCCTGAGAAATCTGTACACAGATCAAGAAGCAATAGTTAGAACTGGACATGGAACCACAGATTGGTTCCAAATTGGGAAAGGAGTACGTCAAGGCTGTATATTGTCACCCTGCTTATTTAACTTCTATGCAGTGTATATCATGAGAAATGCCAGGCTGGAAGAAGCACAAGCTGGAATCAAGATTGCTGGGAGAAATATCAATAACTAAGCCAAGAGGAACTGAAGAGCCTCTTGATGAAAGTGAACGAGGGGAGTGAAAATGTTGGCTTAAAATGAGAACCCTGCATGCGAGACAGCAAAAGGAACGCAGATGTATAGAACGGACACGTGGACTCTGTGGACGAGGGCAAGGGTGGGATGATATGGGAGAATGACATTGAAACATGTTAATTACTATATGTGAAATCAATCGCCAGCCCAGGGTTGATGCTCGGGGCTGGTGCACCGGGATGTCCCAGGGGGAGGGAGTCGGGAGGGGGGAGGGAGGGGGGTTCTGGAGGGGGAGCATGTGTAGATCCATGGCATTTTCATGTTACTGTATGGCAAAACCAACACAATAAAGTAAAGAAAATTAAAAAAAAACTCAACATTCAGAAAACTAAAATCTATTCCCATTGCTTCATGGCAAATAGATAGGGAAACAATGGAAACAGTGACAGACTTTATTTTCTTGGGCTCCAGAATCACTGCAGATGATGACTTCAGCCATGAAATTAAAAGACCCTTGCTCCTTGGAAGAGAAGCTATGGCCAACCTAGACAGCATATTGAAAAGCAGAGACATTACTTTGCCAACAAAGGTGCATCTAGTCAAAGCTATAGTTTTTCCAGTAGTCATGTATGGATGTGAGAGTTGGACTATAAAGAAAGCTGAGCACCGCAAGTATTGATGCTTTTGAACTGTGGTGTTGGAGAAGACTCTTGAGAGTCCCTTGGACTGAAAGGAGATAACACCAGTCAGTCCTAAAGGAAATCAGTCCTGAATAGTTATTGGAAGGAGTGATGTTGAAGCTGAAGCTCCTATACTTTGGCCACCTGATGTGAAGAACTGACTCATTTGAAAAGACCCTGATGCTGGAAAAGATTGAGGGCAGGAGGAGGGGATGACAGAGGATGAGATGGTTGGATGGCATTACCAACTCGATGGACATGAGTTTGAGTAAGCTCCAGGAGTTGGTAATGGACAGGGAAGCCTGGCATGCTGCAGTCCATGGGGTCGCAAAGATTCAGACACGACTGAGTGACTGAACTGAACTGAATATATGTGCATATTTTATTTTATTACATATGTATATATAATGTTTATTATAAATATAAATGTATATGAACATAATTGGGCTTCCCTGGTGATTCAGCAGTAAAGAATCGGCCTGCCAATGCAGGAGACATGGGTTCAATCCCTGGGTCGGGAAGATCCCCATGAAGAAGGAAATGGCAACCCGCTCTATTATTCTTGCTTAAGAATTCCCATGGACCGAAGAGCCTGGCGGGCTACAGTCGATGGGGCCGCAAAAGAGTTGGACATGTCCTAGCAACTAAGCAACAATGACAATAAACATAAATATACTTAGGTGTTTTACACATATATCTCTTCCATTTGCTAGAAGAATTTGGCCTCACTTATTCATTTTTATTCACTTATGTAACCTATTTATTTCAAAACAACCGTTTTCATGTTTTTAATATAGTAAATCATTTCAGTATGTGAACTGATGGTATTAATATGGCACCAATCTTCATTTCTTCCGTTCTAAAGAGAGCTGGATAAGTATACTTACAGTGAATACTGAGTTTTCTTTGTAATCATATTTTCTTTATGGCTGATACTTTTGTGTAATTTTGTGTAATTTGGAAGATTTCTTATTAATTTAACCAAGCTCGTCTAGTCTGTCTCCTTTCGGTATATAGTACTTCTTGTTATATTTTCAAGAGAATACTTTATAAAGAAAAATTATTCAGCAAATAAAGGAAATGAAAACCCCAATGGATATTGTGTAAGAATAGAATTGTATCATTACCAATGAAATATTTTTTCCTATAAACAAAATGAGGAACCAGACTAGGAAGAATTAACTATGCTTAAATGTGCTGAGATCTTGGAAATTTAACTATAAGAAGAACACACATCACTGCATATGTTTAAGGGGCATCACTTTCTTATTCTCTGCATTCACTGAAATTTTGAGTAGTACCAAGTATGTTTTGATCTTTGTGATCTTTGAACTCAGTGGTAATCGAAGAGACACCTGGAAGTATCTTGTAGCTGTGGTGGCTATATCTCAAGTATGAAAACAGAATATAGGGTCAGTCCACTATGGACTTCATGGTGGGCCGGTGGTGAGTATGGGCCTTGAGGACTGGGCAGTAGTTTGGAAATTGGGGTAGTGGATGTAGTGGAGGGCTGCCCAGAAGCCCTTCCATCAGAACACCCATTGCCCAGCTTCAGGAGAGGTTGACTGCTGACAGACAGATCTCAGTGTCCCTCTCTGAGAACTTCCCTCTGCTAAGGGTTATGCCCCCTCCCTGAGGGAATCACACCTGCAGTGACTGGTCAATGTGGGATAGAGTGCACAGCCCCGGATACAATTATGACATCCCTGAAGGGCCATCGGTGCCCTAGATCACGTGGGATCATTTGAGACCTCAGCTGTGGAACTTCATAATGGTTTAACTTCTCCTTTTGCTTAGTCCCGCACCTCTTGCCTTCTCACAGTCTTCCGGAGAGTTCCCCAAATGTTTCCCGCACACAAAGCTCAGTGTCTCATTGTTTCTGGGATATCTGATTTAATACAGTGTTAGGCTTTCCAGGCAGAGAGTGACTTTGGGAAGTAGTGAGATGTCCAGTTTGGCTAGTGTGTTGGGTTGCATATATGGGCAAGTGAAAGTGAAAGTGAAGTCGTGTCCGACTGTTTGTGACCCCATGGACTGGGGTCTACCAGGCTCCTCCGTCCATGGGATTCTCCAGGCAAGAATACTGGAGTGGGTTGCCATTTCCTTCTCCAAGAGATCTTCCTGACCCAGGGATTGAACCCAGGTCTCCCGCATTGGAAGTAAACGGTTTTAACCTCTGAGCCACCAGGGAAGCCCTGGGCAAAGTGAGGCAGAAGTTTGGAGAGGATTCACTGTGGTTGACAAGGGGCAAGGTTGGGGCCTGGGGAAGATTGGCATTTCTGAGCATGGGGCAGCCTTATCACCAGTTAAGGTCAAATTATCAAATTTTTCTTTGGTGTATCTCAGGGATTATATTATAATAAGAAATGTAACTGAAAGAAGTCAGTTTATAATGTGCTCACTTTAGGTGCAAATAACATCCCTCATAGCTCAGTTGGTAAAGAATCTGCCTGCAATGCAGGGGACCCCAGTTTGATTCCTGAGCAGGAAGATCCCCTAGAGAAGGGAAGGCTACCCACTCTAGTATTCGTGGGCTTCCCCTGTGGCTCAGCTGGTAAAGAATCTGCCTGCAATGCAGGAGACCTGGGTTTGATCCCTGGGTTGGGAAGATCCCCTGGAGAAGAGAAAGGCTACCCACTCCAGTATTCTGGCCTGGAGAATTCTATGAGCTATACAGTCTATGGGGTCACAAAGAGTCAGACACAACTGAGCGACTTTCACTTCACTTCACTTCATCATCATCAATGGGCCATTCCTTTCTGACTTTTTTTTTCTTCAAGAAATAGGATAGATTTGAGCATACTCTTCACATATGCAAACTCCACATGTGTTTGTAAAATAGCTGGGAAGGGTTAAAGCTGTTGTCTCTTCCCTTTATAGTACTTATCCCTATTTATGTTGCAGCATGTAGGATCTAGTACCCTGACCAGGGATCAAACCTGAGCCCCCTGCATTGGGAGTGGGAAGTCTTAACCACTGGACCACCAGAGAAGTCCCTACAGTATTTATAACTATTTATGATAAACCTATTATGTACCAGAGATTATTTTTGTTATTTCTGAATTTTACAACAACACTTCAAGATAGTATTAAAATCCCAATTTTAGGGTTGGAGAACATGAGACTCAGACAAGATAAGGGACTTGCCTAGTGAATTAAGGGGTAGAAAAGGGATTCAATTCCAGATTTCTTTAACTTGGAAGCTCTTGCTGTTCAGGTCAGATGAGCTGGTCCCATGCAGCCCATGACCTAGGCCTCGTGCTCTTGAGTGCTGACTCACTTAGGCCTAAGTGATGACTTAGACATGTGCTTTTTAACCCTTAAAATCATCTGTTCAATTAAGTGAAGCAGCTGTTCAATAGCTTAGCAATTGACCCAAACTATTCCTTCTTTAATAATGATAATAATCATAGAAAACACTTTAATTTTTATAATTTTCAAAGCCCTTTTTAAGTGTCATGCTGTTTGAGCTGTGTGTTAGGTAGAACAGAGCATGATCCCCTTTCTACACATAAAGGAACTGAGGGTCAATCAAGTTCATGTCCTGACATTTACTTGCCTTAAAAGGGGCGAGACCAGGTCCTGAGGCCTGGTGATCTCTCTTGTGCTTGGCATTGCTCTTCTTAAGCCACTGACTTAAGGATCTGAGAAGGAATGGGAGGCTCTAAGGCAGATGCACCTCTTACTTTCCTTGACCTTTGTTGAACTGCAATGCTCTGTAGATACACTGAGACTGTTTTTTTGTCTGTGAAAGATTCACCAGCCAAGAAATAAAAATGGCATGTTTGAAGTGATTAAAAGTGAGGTTAGACTATATTTTCTGGATAGATACTTGGATTCTGGCACCGTTATACTTGACTATAATTATCTCTAATTATCATTCCATCTGGTGGATGCTTTCTGCTTCTATAAAATCCTGATCTTTTCCCCTCATGTCACCTGGAGGGCCCTTTTTTCTAAACTCCAGAGGATTGTCACTTAAAGCTGATTGCCATGTCTCACCAGCAAAAAATTCCCAGGTTATTGAAACAAGCACTTACTTCTCTATACTTGGGCTTTCTGTATCACTGCTTACCTGGCACTTTGTACTTTAAGAATTAAAAAAATTTGTTTTTCTATTTCTGATCTCATTTTATCCAACAACAATGATTTCTAAGTAATGTGTTTGTTCTGGATTCCTGGCTTTGCCATATACTTGGTATTTGTTAGCCACAAGGAGGAGAAAAGACTCAGGGTGGGGACTCTCTATAACTCAGAAAAGTGGGATATGCTCAGAGTAGCTGGGATGGGGGTGGGCAGAAGTGTGGGGAGAGGGGAATAGCGGGGAAAGGGACAGAAATGGCTTTTGTGAGAAAATGCTTTCTTCTGGCTCAGTCAGACATGGAGGCTTCTCTGTTGAGAGAAACTTCTCCTTTTTTTTACAAACTCCATGAAAGTGAATTGTGTCTGAGGGAAAAATGATCTCACACCTTGCTCTGCTTTCCATGAAGTAAAAACATCATGGTGGAAAATTTAAAAGGAAAGCAATTTGATTTCTCTATTTCCCTTGCCATATATTTTCAATATTACTCAACTGTTGGACCAAGGCTCCTAAGTGTCTGTCCTTATTTACCTCATTTGTATTTCCCAACGACTTTGTTTGGCAGCTTGCTAAGTATAATGCTCCCTCACCCTGTTTTTTGTTTTAGTTTTTTAAAAAAAAACGTGAAGGAAAAGATAGGAAGTAGTGACATAATTTCTCTGGATTCACACTGCAAGTTAACGACAAAGACTGGGGCTGGGTAAGATCTCAGGCCCACTCTTTCCCAGCTCAGCTCTAGGGCACAACTAGTGGAAGATGGACCATGCCTCCAGGGTGAAATGTTTATCAGGATTAATAATTCAGTTACATAGAACTGGGCTGGGCAAACCCCAGCCAAGTGTCAGATCTGGCCCACTGTCTGTTTTCTTGTGGCCTGACCTGAGAGCTAAAAGTGGTTATTTGCATTTTATAAGATTTTTTAAAGTCTGAGGGAGAATAGCCCTTCATAGTATATGAAAGTTCTGAGAAATTCTACTTTTGTGTCCATGGTACAGTTGCACTGGGACACAGCCACACTGCGTTTGTTTATCTGTCATCCTTGATTGCTTTTAGGCTATAATGGAAGAGTTGAGCGGCTGTAAGAGAAACTTGAAAAGCCTAAAATAGTTTATAATTTGTAAATAGAGGGCCTGCTAAGCCTAAAATATTTACATTGTAGGGCCTTTTACGGAAGAAGCTTGCTGACCCTGGATATAGAAGATTCTGAGGGATGAGGCATATTAATTTTTGACTCATGCCTAGAGGCCAGTGTCTGTCAGCAAAGGGAAGCAGAGAAGGGTGGGACAATAGATGAATCTTCAACAGGAAGATTCCAGTTTTTCTCAGAGTGTGTTTCATATGAATCCCCAAGCACATAAGGACTCCTCCTACTTTTTTTTTTAAGTCGATTTTGAGTTTTTCAGTTATGGGAAAGGAAAATGGTACTCAGAGAAGCTTAGTGACTTCCTGGAAGTCACACAGCTGGTCAGTGGTGTAAGTCCAGATCTTTTTCAAATCCCGGGTGCTTTCAGTTATACCATGCTTGTGTAAATTGGGGTAGCCAGAGAGAAGCCAAGGGGGAGAGTTTTTCCAGGCCTGTGTCACCAGCGTCTCCCCTAGTACTCCCTAAACTGCACCACTCTTGTATTCTTAGTATGCTCTTCCTGGTAGCACTAATGGCCCATGTGGTCACATCTTATACTGTCCACTAGACGATGAGTCCTTTGAACAAAGGATTTTCAGATATAGCAAGTTAAATACATAATATCCAGTTAAATTTGGATTTTAGATAAATGCTTTTTTAGTATATGATGTCCCATGTAATATTTGAATCTGTTTGCATGAGGTACATTTTGAAAGTTATATTAAAATTGTCTCTTGCTTATCTGAAATTCAAATTTAACTGGACATCCTGTATTTTATCTGATTATCCTTTTTTTGAGGGAAAGGGTCAGGGACTTCCACGTTCATTGCACTATAATTCACAGTAGCCAAGATGTGGAAACATCTATGAATTCAACAGATGAATGGATAGAGAAGATGCCACATATATACATGCATATGTAAATTAGATATTATTGGATATATATATATTCCAATATATAATGGAATATTACTTGGCCATAAAAAGAAGGCAGTCCTGCCATTTGCAATAATATGGATAAATCTGGAGAGCATTCTGTTAAGTGAAATAAACCAGATAACGACAAGTGTATAGTATCACTTATGTGTGGAATCTAGGGAAAAAAAAGAAGAAAAAACCAATGTCATAGAAACAGAGAATAGAATGGTGGCTGCCAGGGGCTATTAGAGGGGAAGATAGAGAGATGTAGTTCAAAGATATGAACTTTCAGTTATAAGATGAAGTTCTAAGGATCTAAATACATCTAATGTACAGAATGGTGACTATCGATAATAACATCATATTGTATACTTGAAACTTCCTGATAGCAGATCCTAAGTGGTCTCACAGCAAAAGATGAACAAACAAAGGCAATTAAATGAGATAATGTTTATAAAGCATTTAGCTTGTTGCCCGGTATAATGGGATTGTTGAAATGCCTAAGTACTACTCATAGACCCATCATTTACATTGTGTCCAAAAATTAGCCTTGCGATTTGAATCAGTACCTTCCAATAAAACTTTCTGTAGTGATGGAACAAGTTTGTATTTGTGCTGTCCAGTATGTGCTTATTAAGTAGATGAAATGTAGCAAATATGACTAAGAGAATTTTTGTTCCTTTGAAAAATTTTAATTAAATTTAAGTGGCTATACATGGCTCATGGCTACCATATTTTACTGTGTACATCTAGAGAGTAAACATAAAAGGAACAAGTCATTTCGTAAGATCACTGATACCATTTGAACATGTCAACATAAAAGCCATAAAAATAGAATAAAATGAGAATTATCAACTGTTCATGGTTTTAGAAGCTGACATGATATAGTATATGCAATACTCATAAAAATATTTTTTGACTGGAGAAAACAGATTGAATTTATATATATATAAATACATAAACATACACTTACAGAGAATATTTTGGATAAATTTATTTTAAACAAGATTTTCTGGATAATTATCTCAATTTCTCATTTTGCTTTGTGTGTGTGTGTGTGTGTTGCTCAGTCATGTCTGACTCTTTGCAACCCCATGGACTATAGCCCTCTATGCTCCTCTGTCCATGGAATTCTCCAGGCAAGAATACTGGAGTGGGTAGCCATTTCTTCTCCAGGGGATGTTCCTGATCCAGGGATCGAACCCAGTCCTCCTGCATTGCAGGCAGATTCTTTACCATCTGAGCCACCAGGGAAGCCCTCTTTTACTTTGGCTTATGTTAATATGAAGACTTCTCTGCACCTTGCCCTTCCAGTGTCCCTGGTAGACATTACTCACCAACACAATATTTAGTCTTGCTGAACCCAGTGGGACCTTCCAATCCTCAACTAGACAGTGAAGGAAGGTATGACCCATTGATTGGGAATATGTGAAATAAAACCCATTTCTCACCCTTGATTTAGACACATTCTTTCAAGGAAATACTTGGATAATCTGGAAAGAAAAAAAAAGTTATGTAATAAAATGAGAAATACATTTAGAGCTATACAATTTTAGAGCTAGAGAAGGCTTAAAGAGATATATTTTTCTTGAGTTTGAGTTATACGTGTAGCATATCTTCTGACTACTCCCTTTTGGATTCAGGGTTCAGCCATCTCCTCCTAGCTCTGTGCCCTGGGAGGCTGATCTGTGCACTGCTTCCTTGCCCTGGGCTTCCTCTTCTGGGCTTCCTGTTGTAATGGGCCAGTTGGAGGCACCAGCAGGAGATCTGACAATCAGATAAGAGTGATATTGGAGTATTTATTCCCCTAACTGCCTTCCTGTGGGGACAGTGTGGATTATCTGGGTCCCCATACTATGAATCGTAGCCTTTGCCTCCTGTTAGGGACCCTCTCCTCACAATTATCTCTCTCCTTGGAAACAGCTCCTTCCCATTGCCTCTTCAGGCCTAGGGAGAGCCAGGGGAGTCCAGCCATTGCTAGCCCCAGAGATTACTCTATTCCTTGTTTCCCCATACCTTGACCACTCCTCTGAAAAGAGTCTCTTTATCATAAATTCTCCTTACATTACACAATTTGAGTGTGCCATTGTTTTTTGCTGGGACTTTGCCTCATATATCTGTGAAATAGTATTTGGATGCCCTCTCTGTGGGCCTTTCTTCTTAGAGACAATTGCTACAGGGATAATTTAAGACATTGCTCTTTAAAGCAGTTGTTAAATCTCACTGCTATACCAGACACCAACTCAGACCCCTCTGGGGTGAGTCATTCTATTTGTGTGGGTGGGGCTAGTTAAACTCTCTAAAATGTAAGAAAGATTATCTTGATAATGGTGACAGAATTTTCTCAAAAGTCCAAGTGCATAGGCCCCAAATAAAATAAACAACCAAGAAGGCCTGTGCATTTAGATGCCTTGGACAGTGACCCACAACTCAGCCCCTCCTTTCTGGGCAGGATGTGGTCAGAGTACTATATACAGTTAAGAAATTTCCCTTCTGAGCTTCTTTATCCTGTAGTTTGGTGTGGACAAAATCAATTCCAAATAATACCTAGAATTTGAGTGCAGAATTAGTAGAAGAGTGTTTGAAGAATCAGGATAGCATATTAATTTTTCTTCTGCCCCAAAGATTGTTAAAAATGGTTCTTAGCAGAATTCCCTTCCTTTATTTTGGACTGAGTTTTTATGGCATGGGTTGATAGTTTGGGGACTCATGTGGACTTCTGCCTTTCCAGAATCATGCTCGTAAAAGTGCTAAAACCCCTTTCCCTCCTCATGTCTCTCACATCCTGAAACACCTTTCTACCCAGAAGTTCTGTCACAATTCCTGAAACTCCCGTTATTAGCACAATAACCTTAAAGGTATTACGGAATGCTCCATTTGCTGGATTAAGGCATCATTTTGTGGGAAAGGAGGTGATGTCTTGTCAGGATTAAATGTATATGGTTTAATCTGTTTCCATCTAGTATCACTTGCAGGGAGAATGGGGTAATGGGAGTCCTGGTTGGGTAGAAGGTAAGCTAAGGTGTGAGGCATACAGGATCACTCAGGAATGGCAGACCTGCTGTCGACAGCACAGAGGTAAGTTAGATGACTAGGGAGCTCTGGATGCCTGAGTGTGCTGGGTGTAGTTAACACTGTCATCAAAGGATGAACTCTGCTGAAACATGACAACACAGTCTATGTAAAGTGTTTAGGTCAAAGCTTAATAAATATATTTCCTTTCCTCCTTCATTCATAATGTGACTGAAAACTGTCCCAGATGTCCCAGAATATCAAAGGATACCTAAAGATGTGTCTGATCTTAAAGAGCTAAACTGGTATGATGAATCAGAAGCCAGAATGGCAATCATCTGTCAGGCTGACAAATTAATTGATAGTGGCTGTGTGAAATGTCGTCTTGATAAGGAGTGTGAGGTGGCATCCAGTCTCATTGAATAAGGATGGCACTGTTGATAAGCAGTGGGCTTGTGGGCTTGGTAGGGGGAGGTGATGTCTGTGCTGCACATTTTCCAGGCCTAGCAAGGGTCTTTCCCTCCTTTAATCCATAATAAAAATCTAATTTCTGGATGTTCAGGGGCCTTAGACTGGCTTCAGAACCCCTAGTATTAGCCTCCTGGGAGTTTACTGTCACTGGATTAGCTTATGCATGGAAGGTATATTTGCATGAAACTTCATTTATTCCTATGATTATGCCTGTAATTTGGGTTAGATGCCAGTGGATAGTTTGGGGATTTCAGCTAAGGTCTAATGGTCCAAGGGACTTTGTCTTCAAAAAGAGTGGCTGATAAGGGGCACATCTTCATATGCTTGTTTTATCATTTCGTACTTCCAAACTAGGTCAAGTCTGAGTGAAGCCCTTGGAGCCATCCTCGACTCCTCTCTTTCCCCATGCAACATGTCAGTAAGATCTGACAGAGTATATGCTGGTATGACCACTTTTTATCACTCTCACTGTCACCACTCCAGTCTATCCTCTGCCGTCTCTTATCTTGTCTGCTGTCATAGAGTCCCATCTGGCTTCTTGCTCTCACTCTTTCTCCCCTCAGTCTGTTCTCCATGCAGATTTTAAAAACATAAAAATATCACTCACCTGATTAAAATCCTCAGTGGTTTTGTGACACACTTTGAGTAAGATCAGAATGCTTTACCATGGCCTCAGCTATCCATGCTATGCTCTGGGCCCTGCCTGTCTCTTTGGCCTTATTTCCTGCTACTCTCTTCCCCTCTCCTGCTCTTCAAGTCACCCTGGCTTACTTTCTGTTCCTCTGTCTTATCAAGCTCATTTCCACCGTGGCCCCTTTGCCAGGTGTGTTCTCCCCATAGATCTTCATGAGGCTTTCTCTCTCATTCATCTAGGTCTCCTTCAGATGTTACTTGCTTACTTGGCTGCTTTATCTGAAGTGACACCCCCCTCTCCATGTTACTCCTCATTTTCTAACTTTATTTTTTTTGTTGTTGTTCATTACTACTGGCCATTATATTAAGTTATATTTTGTTTATGTGAATATTCTCTCTTTTTTTTCCTGGAATGTAAGTCTTTGAGGACAGGAACTTTTATTTGTTTAATGTTGTATCCCAGTGCCTAGAAGAATGTCTAGAACATAGTAAATAGACAGGAAATATTCATCAGAAGGATGAATGGATTTTTAAAGTAAGGGATCTTCTTTAGGCTGTGGGATTGCATATCAAGTCATGTGGATGCTCAAGATAGTGGCGCCTGGGGAGATGAGGCAGCAATCCTTGGCAAGGAGTGTGGCACCTGGTTGGCCAGGTCCAGACTGATGGGATGATGCAGGAGCTCTAAGGCAGCCAGGCCATGAGAAAGCACAGAGCTTCCAGGGAATTGTGAATCGATGCCAGAATCTAAGTGAATGAGTACATCAGCAGCTATGAGTTCCTCACACAAAGAGGTTAACACTGAGGCACTTTCTATTTCAGATAGAAAGCTTCCTAAATGCTTATAGTTGAAACAGGGCCAGGGCGTAGGGCTTGAGTAGGTTCTGAAGTTGAGCTCGAGCTCAATTTAGAGATGATAAACTGATTCATCCAAGGAGAGAGGAGATACAAGCCTACCTGCTATGAAACCATCATTGATCAATCCATTTAATTCTGTGGAGTCAAGGGAGAGACTCAAGCCTTCCAAAACCATCTTCTGACATACTATAACCCCCACCTTACAGACACCTCCCTCCAAAAAACCCCCACAATTTTTAGGAGAGATGTCATGGTGCTGATAGTCCCCCAGAGACCAGTGAGTTCTGTGGCCCACTCACTTCTCATGTTGGGGAACTCCACTCAGCAGCAGGGGCCTCTGTGCTGGCAGGGAATCCCCATTGCAGCCGTCTCTGTGGGGCTGAGCTGCAAACTGCTTTTCAGATTTAGCACACAACCTCATAAGAAGGCAAAGTTGTATTGTCTTTGATGAGATCCAAAGCAAATGATGCTGAAATATCTGGGAAATGGGAAGATTATTTATAGAGGTTGGACATGCCCTCTGGAAAATGCCCAAACTGGAAGTGTAGCAGGCACTGGCTTTTGTGTGTCCTCATCCCCAATTCTATTTGTTGATTCCTAATATTCTATACAGAAAGTACGTTGTTGTGTGTTCATAACCTTGCTCAACATCTGAGGGTAAGTAGAAAAGAGACTTGACGTGGCTTTCAGAGGAAGTAAGGTGAAGATTCTTCCCCACCAACCTAGTAAATAAAACGCTCAGGCCTTTCATGACTCAGAAACCGCAGACCCCACAGTCATTATACATCTATTCATTCTGGTCTACAAATATTGATTGAAAGCCCATTGTGTGTGACTAACACAGTGCTTGGGATGAGGACGTAATGGTAAAATAAGATTCACTCTCTCCCCTCAAAAGTACTTAATCTCACTGTAGTGTGGTACATTCTACAACATGGAGGGCAGTATAATCTAGTAGCTAGGAATGTAACAAGCTGAGTTTTGTTACTGTCTGTATGACCTTGGACAAGTCCCTTCCCTTCTGTGAGTTTCAGTGTTCTCATATATATTTCAAGGAAATTACTCATATTGTGGGATTTAATAAAGTAATTAACATTAAGTGGTTAGCTCATGTGTCAATAAGTATAAGCTATGATTCTGGTTATTATTTTATGAGAAGAGTAGAGAATGTTGTGGCACATTTTTATATTGAAATGCCATATTTCTAGGCAAATGTATTTCAGGGCCACTGAAATACAGGGCAAATATTCAGGGCCACTCTGGAAAAAAATCAAAATAATTTTTATTACTCTAAAAAATTAGAGTAATAGAGAAGCTCAATCTTCTGAGCATCTCTCAATACATTGACAGATTAGAAGGAATCCAAGCAAGATATACATGTAATATTGTCATTGGTTTAGAGCATTATCCTTCTTGGAGATGGTCACATCTCTCCCAAAGGATGATGTAATTTCAGGTATCAGTAAAAACTGTTTTTTATGGAAGTAGTGAAAGAGTTTTATATTGATGTAAGGAGGGACAGATTGACAGGCTGGTCCGAGAAGTTGACTGATGAATACATGGAAACTTGGATCATACAGAGATAACAATACAGATCTACAGAGATAGAAAGGACCGTTCAACTGCTGCGATAACTAGCTGTGAGAAAAAAATTATCCCTACTTCACACTACACACACAAGCAAATTCCAGATAGAATTAAGGCCTCCATATTAAAATGGGAAAGTTTAAAATTTTGAGGAGAAAACAGAGGACATTTAAGCATAGTGAACTGTGTCTCAAAGGGCATATACCAAAAAGAAGAGGTTTTAAAATATGACTGTGTTGAAATATTACACTTCTGTACCAACAAAGAACCAATAAACAAAGTTAAAATATGAGCTGCAAACTGAAAGAAGATATTTATAATTCCTGTAAGAAATAATTCTTTATAAAAATTTGTATTTTTTTATTCCTACAAGTCAATAAAAAAGATAATCCAAGAAAAATGGATAAATAATATGAATTGGACAGTTGGCAGGAAAAGAAAGAGCTCAATCTCATTAATGACAAGGGAAATTCAAAATCAAATCATAATGTGATACCATTTTACACTCCTCTTGTTGTTCAGTCGCTAAGTAATGTCTGACTCTTTGCAGCCCCATGGACTGCAGCATGCCAGACTTCCCTGTCCTTCACTGTTTCCTAAAGTTTGCTCAAACTCATGTCCATTGAGTTGGTGATGTCATCCAACCATCTCATCCTCTCTTTCCCCCTTCTCATTCCCTCAGTCTTTTCCAGCATCAGGGTCTTTTCCAATGAGTTAGCTCTTCCCGGTAGGTGGCCAAAGTATTGGAGCTTCAGCTTCAGCATCAGTCCTTCCAATGAATATTCAGGATTATTTCCTTTAGGATTGACTGGTTTGATCTCCCTGCTATCCAAGGGACTCTCAAGAGTCTTCTCCAGCATCACAGCTTGAAGGCATTGCTTCTTCAGCACTCAGCCTTCTATATGGCTCAACTCTCACATTCGAATATGACAACCGAAAAAGCCATAGCTTTGACTATATGGACATTTGTCTACAAAGTGATGTCTCTGCTTTTTAATACAGTTTAGGTTTGTCATAGCTTTTTTTCCCAAGAAACAAGCATCTTTTAATTTCATGGCTGCACTCACCATCTGCTGTGATTTTGGAGCCCAAGAAAATAAAGTCCATCACTGTTTCCATTGTTTCCCCATCTTTTTCCCATGAAGTAATGAGACCAGATGCCATAATCTTCATTTTTTGAGTGTTGAGTTTTAAGCCAGCTTTTCCACTCTCCTCTTTCACTTTCATCAAGAGACTCTTTAGTTCTTCTTCACTTCCTGCCATTAGGGTGGTATCATCTGCGTATCTGAGATTATTGATATTTCTCCTGGCAATCTTGATTCTAGCTTGTGCTTCATCCAGCCTGACATTTCTCATGATGTACTCTGTATATAAGTTAAATAAGCAGACAATGTACAACCTTGACGTACTCTTTTCCCAGTTTTGAACCAGTCCATTGTTCCACGTCTGATTCTAACTGTTGCTTCTAGACCTGCATACAGGTTTCTCAGGAGACAGGTCAAGTGAAGTGAAGTCGCTCAGTCATGTCCAACTCTTTGTGACCCTATGGACTGTAGCCTACCAGGCTCCTTTTCCCATGGGTATTCTCCAGGCAAGAATACTGGAGTGGGTTGCCATTTCCTTCTCCAGGGGATCTTCCCAACCCAGGGATCAAACCCTGGTCTCCTGCATTGCAGGTAGACTCTTTATCCTCTGAGCCATCAGGGAAGCCCTGTAATAATTTTCTGGAGACAGGTCAGGTGGTCTGGTATTCCCATCTCTTTAGGAATTTTCCATAGTTTTTTGTGATCCAGAGGGTCAAAGGCTTTAGCATAGTCAATGAAGCAGAAGTAGATGTTTTCCTGGAGTTCTCTTGCTTTTTCTATGATTCAGCAGATGTTGACAATTTGATCTCTGGTTCCTCCGCCTTTGCTAAATCCAGCTTGAACATTTGGAAATTCTCAATTCATGTACTGTTGAAGCCTAACTTGAAGGATTTTAAGCATTACCTTGCTAGCGTATGAAATAAGTAAAATTGTACAGTAGTTTGATCATTCTTTGGCATTGCCTTTCTTTGGGATTGGAATGAAAACTGACCTTTTCCTGTCCTGTGGCCACTGCTGAGCTTTCCAAATTTGCTGGCATATTGAGTGTAGCACTTTAAAAGCAGCATCTTTTAGGATTTGAAATAGCTCAGCTGAAATTCTATCACCACCACTATCTTTATTCATAGGAATGCTTCCTAAGGCCCACTTGAACTCACACTCCAGGATGTCTGGCTCTAGGTGGGTGACCACATCATCATGGTTATCTGGGTCATTAAGGCCTTTTTTGTACAGTTCCTCTGTGTATTCTTGCCACCTATTCTTACTTTCTTCTACTTAGGTCTGTGCCACTTCTGTCCTTTATGGTGCCTATCTTTGCATGAAATGTTCCCTTGTTATCTCTAATTTTCTTGAAGAGATCCCTAGTCTTTCCCATTCTGTTGTTTTCCTCTGTTTTTTTTTTTTTTGTAAAAACACCTAGTGAAAGTACCAAAAACAGGCCTTGGTAGGACAGATATCGACTGGGGGGCAATTTGGAGTTGGAGGAAAGAAAAGAGTAGCATGTTGGTGTTGGAAGGCTTAAAGATTTCACCAGTATGATAAAATGTTATTGTTAAATCTAGGAGGTTGATAGTATATACATAAACGTGTATACATTTCCTTATGTTGGATGTTTTAAAATTTTAAAAATAAATGGAAAAGAACTGTCTCCCTTCCTTGATGCTGAGACTGACCTTCCCTATAGCGTTTCCAGTTAGCTTTCCAGATTGGTGATAAGTGTGTGGGTCAATTTGTTTCCAACAGTACCTTGTGAATCTGCAATATGAAGTTTGACTCGTTGTCATGTTCTCTTCTTTGCTGAAGAGAAAAGTTTATCTATGTAAGGGATGTCATGTATGGGTGTCACTTCCCTTCACAGAGGTGCTGGCTGAGAGGTAGAAGGGCCTGTCTACAGTCTGTGTCGTACTCCCTGGCTACACCCCCTGGCACAGGGCTGCATCCCTTGTCTGGCCACATCCAACCAGAGTGCTTGCTAATTCAGATGCCTGTGGAGGAGCCAATTTTTTAATTTGATTGTGTAGTAGGTGGTGCCTTTTTCTATTTGTACAAAAGCATCCTAGAGTAAAAAGCAGACCTGACTTAGGATATTAAGGCCACTCCTAGGGTTTCCTACCCCTGTTGAGATAGGTATTAATTAAGACAGTGGGTCAAAAGCATGCCTACTCTGCCCAAGACAGCCAGAGAGGATGGAGGAGGATCCAACCTGTTCGCTAGTTTATACTTCAGTTAACTTTCCTCAACATTCCTTAAATCTGCAGCACATGGGTGCAAACCAGGTCCTACTCACCTTCCCCCTTCTAACCCAGAAGCACTCACATGAAGACCACCTATCAGATTTTTAAAAAAATTTGTGGGCATTTTCTGATGACCTTGAATGGGAAAGCATAGCTGATGAATGATGAATTAGTTCTTGGCTGGGAAGGCAGATGTAGGTGCTGGATAACAGCTATTTGAGGTGAATTGTCCTGACAATTTCATCTGGTATGTTCATTTAGCATCTGCTTTGGATTAGATATTACATAAGATAGACTGTAAAATAATCTTTACAAAGCTAATTAATTAACGGTACTTACAGACATTGCACACCTCCATTTTCATTCCCTGGCTTGGAAGAATGACGATGATAATCTTCACTCTTCTTATGTAGGAACAGCAAGAGATGAGAAGAACAATGAGCTATTGAGTGCAAACATATTTATTGGGTTGGCCAAAAGATTCAGGTCTTTCCGTAACATTTTATGGAACTTAAAAGCTGTAACTTATATTTGGTACAGTCCAGATTTGGTAACGAGTCAGATTCATTCATTCACTGGTCCAATTTTCCTTCCAACTTCCATCCAAGAAGCATTCACTGAATTGCTACTGTGTGTTAGGTGTTATAGAAGACTGAATAATATTTTTTTTTCTTCTCTCTCTCAAGGAAGTCAGACACTCAGATAAATTATACTCCAGTGTTTTAAAGGCAGCAAGATAAAGGAACACAGGAGACTGAGATTCTTAACTCAGCAGCTGGTGAGGGTATGTGCATGAGTCAAGGAAGACTTCTTGGAGGAGATGATTTCTGAGCTGGGTTCGAAAGGCTGAGTAAGACCTACAGTAAGGAATGGCATTTCAGTAGAGGAAGCAGCCTGATTAAAGGTGCTGTGAATTGAATCTTTTGTTTTTTTTGTCCACCCAGATGCCCTTTTTCTTTTCCTGGATAAAACTCTTTGGGGGAATTCCTTCACCTGTGTGTGGAACAGTCTTGGTGGAACTGCCAGTGTCCTGAAATCTAAGTCTGAGGCAGCTCAATCAACCTAGGGCTGTGGAACTCCCTTGCCCAGAAATTTGATTCTTTAGTCCAGTTATTGCAAAGAAGGAAAATGGTTGTTGCAGGACCCTGAAAATATTGTTCATACCTACTGAATGGGCCCTAGACCTCCTCTGGTTCTCAACTTTTCTGTCTTGTTCTATAGTTTTTCACTTCAGATCTGTGAATTATCTCACTTTCTTCCAATAAAATCTTTTTTGCTTATTATCCAGAACCAGTAGCTGTTCCTTGAAACTACAAAACCCTAACTGATACAAGAAAAAAAAAATCAATGGTGGAAGCTATAAATAGAAGTTTAGAAAGTTTACTCTTTATCTTCCACAACTCTTCCAAAAAATTTCTAAACTCTTCAGAGGTAAAAGGTAAGAAATAGAGAAGAGAAGAAAGGAAGAAAGAAAAGAAGGAAGGGAAGGAGGGAGAGGAGAAAGAAGAGAGAAGAGAGAGAGAGAGAGAGAGAGAGAGAAAGAGAAAGATTGATTGCTCTATCAATTGTGCTGTAATCAGGCATCTTCCCAGACAGACATGTGATAGGAAGGTGCATGCCTGGGAATGACTGGGTTTGCAGGGAGAATCCCATTGGTATCATTTAAACCTCTGCCACTGGCTGGCCTCTGTCTTCCATAGAATAGCTGTTACAAATAGCATTCAGGGGAAAGAAGCTGTTTGATGCCTCTTCACACAGAACCATTCTGCCTTAACAATTTACCTGACTGGCCCTCAGGGCAGAAACAGCTGGTGAGGATGTCAGATTTTGAGTCTAGCTGACTTAGCTTCTTAGCATCTAGCCTGTAAATCCAAGGTCTATTGTTGAAGTGGAAACAATGAAAAACTCTGGTTTTTTCATTGTATTGTAATTACAACAACATCTCTGATACAAATGATGACTCGTTTACTCTTCAAGGCAGTTAGCATCTGGACCACCACCCAGGAAACCCTTTCTAGTCTTCTGAGCAGTATCACTTGGTGCCCTCAGAAAGCCAGAGCCTCCAGTTCATGAAGGAAGAGGCTTTGCTCAATGTAGGAATGTGGAGAGGGTTCCCCTCTTCATAGTTGTGGCATCTAACTGAAAATACTTGATTTCTCTTGAGATGTTATTGGTGGTTATAAAACTTTACTGTCATTTTTATTATTGTGTATATTGCTATTCTCAGAGTTTCCCTGCAGAAATACCATGGCAGTTTAGTTTGCAGGAAGTGCCTTATGGATTTCTGTGAATTCTTTTCACTTAAATTTTTGCTTTCTTTTCCATTTGCCTGTTGGAGGCAGCCAATGGAGGATTTCCTCTGACAGATTTATAGAATGCAGTGTCTGAAAGAAAGCAAGCAATCACAAATTCTGTAGTAGCTTTGGGAGAATCAGAATTTTCTCTCTCCTGGTGAATACTGGCTCAGATACTCCCAAGTTGTTTCAGATATCAGTCAAAACTCTTGCCAGTGACAGTTTACAGGTTTGAACTGGTTTAAGCCTAATGGAGAACATACTGGCTATTGAAAACTCAAGATGCTAATTTTGCTTTGACTTGATTCAGAGTTCAAGTTTCTCTCTTGGTGACTCTGCCCTCTCCTGTGTTAGATTCATTTTCACCTCATACCCCTAGAAGCTCCAGGTTTATCCTATCACGAGGCCAAACCCATTAGAGGAAAGCAAACATTTTGACCCCAGAATTCCTATTCTCTGTAAAATTCACCATATTGGATCAACTTAGGTCACATGCCCACCCACCCTTATAAGAATCACTATGACCAGGAAGGGCTATGATCTCACTGGCTTACATACAAGGTAAGGGTGGAATCTTATACCCTGTGGGGGTGAAAGTCAGGGAGGCTGGGTCACCAAAAACAAATCAGCAAACAAACAGTCCTAAGAAATCGGTGTTATTGTAGAAAGAAACGGGAATAGTTGCTGGAGAGGAAATTTTCAAATGCCCGTTGTACCTCTTTGTAGTCTGAGGTACCTCCAAGTATAATCTGAAGACCCCAAGGATAATAGAGGCCATGAGGCATTTGGCCTGAGATATTGCCTAAATCTCTTCCAGCTAACCCCAAAGACTTAGATTCTTTTAAACACAGATGTGCACGGAGAGCCATAACCCTGTTGTGAGGGTGTGAGAGGGATAAACTAGCATGTAATCAGCAGGTTTATTCTGAAAGAAATCTCCCGACTGCTTGCAAATCTTCCCCAGAGCATATGAAAATGGGTTCAATAGTTATTTTTTTCTGAAGGAATTTTGGAGTGTAGAATTATGCAATCTAATAATTTTTACTGGTTCCTGAACATAACTAACAAGAACTCTCATTCACCAAAAGCCTAATCTGTGCCAGGCTTGGTGCTAGATGCTTAGTTAATTATTTCTCACAACAGATCAGCCCACTGGGGAAGATAGTGTCATCTCCTTTATAATCAAGATGAAGAAGCTGCAGGTCAGGGACCGTAAGTAGTTTTCTGGGCCTGGCAAGGATTTAAACCCCACCCTGTTCAGTCCCAGAGCTCCAGGCATTAGCCAGCAAGCTACATTCTCTGTAAGATTATATATGCTGAGAAAATTCATCTGCCTTTCATCAGAAAACAACCTGGATGAGGAATTGTCTCTCTGTAGTATTAGGATGCATTTTTACACCTTTTACAGTAGGGAAGAGAGAATAGCACCAACATTTCTGGAACATCAACTGGATTAGAACCACCAGGAGTAAAGGGAAAAAGTGCATTGTAGTCTATTTGAAAATGAGTTTTGAGTGATTTTCAAGGCCTCTTATTGGATCCAGTTTGTGCACCAAGTTGTACATAACAGCAGTCAGTGCCAATGAAAGTTAGAGATCAGCATTGTCAAGCACCACCTGGCTCCCCACTGGCCTTGCAGCAACTCCCAAGCTCTAATGAAATTAGGCATCAAAAAGCTGTCCTGAGTCACTCCTGAATCTGTCCACACCAGCCTCTGCCACCCCCACCCTGCAGAGACCACATTTACTAAGACCACCGAAGATCCTCCAACTCCTAAAGCTACTCAGAAGTTCTTGGTGCCTCTTTCTTATCTCTAAGGTGCCTGATCTGATGAACCAATTCTTGAAGCTCAGTGTGGGGAGATCCCCTGGAGGAAGGCATGGCAACCCACTCCAGTATTCTTGCCTGGAGAGTCCCATGGGCAGAGGAGCCTGTTGGGTCACAGTCCAAAGGGTCGCAAAGAGCTGGACACGACTGAAGCGACTTAGCATGTATGCAGCATCTTTTCCAGCAAGCAATAGCATCACTACTGTTCTCTTTTAGGACATTTCTAAGATAATTCTCATAATTGGTAGAAGCTCCTAAGGGTTCTAACTGAGGTTGATGACTGTGTTAATGACAAAGCAGGACCCTGAGCGATCCCACTTGTCCCACTGTGTTCAATATGCAGGAATTCCTTGAGATAGGTTCAATGGGAAATCTTAAGAATTTTGTAAATGACTTGATTCTGCATAAAGATTGTTCAGAAAGAGTGCCTGACACACATTTATAAATCTATTTATAACCCTTTGCCCAACTGTGAATGTGCTGTAGAACTATGCTTATATTTTGAACTTTGCCATATAGATTTTTGGGCTACCCTGGTGGCTCAGTGGTAAAGAACTTGCCTGCCAATGCAGGAGATGTAGGTTTGATCCCTGGGTTGAGTAGATATCCCCTAGAAAAGGAAATGACACCCACTCCAGTATTCTTGCCTGGAGAATTCCATGGACAGAGAAGCCTGGTGGGCTGCAGTCCGTAGTGTTGCAAAGTCAGAAACAACTTAGTAACTGCACACATCATACAGAGTTTTGCCATCAATTTAAGTCAAGCACAGTATATCTTCCCTCACTTTTGCTCTAAGAATCTACCAGTGTCCCAATTGTTTGATTGTGATGAAATGACCATGTTTATCTCGGTTATACATTGAATCACCTTGGTACTCTAATACTCACTTCTTTTGCTTTGATTTAAATCTTAGTTAAATCTTGGTTTGCCTTCTTCTCCTGTCTTCCATATGCCAGTATCAGCATCCAGTCAGGAAAACAAAAATTATAACAATTCTTTAAATACAGAGACTTTGATAAAGAATTAAACAAGTATTAGAGGACTGAAAATATACAAAGGGGAATACTGGAAGTATCACAGAAGTCTTGCTCACAAGAAGTAGCTAAGAGAACAAAGGGGAGAGGTTGGAATGATTGGGAACTTAGAAACTTAGTGAAAGGGAGTGAAGACCAAGGCCACTGAGGAGGGGAAGTGGCCAGTTGAGGCAGGGACCTCTGAGGGAGTTCTGAGAGGGTAGAAGAAACTCTGGGGATGGAACTAGAAGCTATTGCTAGGATAAATGGCATAGACTAGACACAGAAATTAAAAACAAAACAGGAAAGAAAAATTGCTTCTCCCTTTCCCTCTAGTCTCCTTCTTCTGCCCCTGTGAGCCACACCTTAAAGACTTCAGCCGACAAAGGTGAAATATGGTTTTCCAGGTCTGAGCAAAACAAAGCACAGAAGACTAGATTGCAACAACAAATAACTTAATAAATACATGCCTCTGACAGCCCATTACCCATTCCTTCTCACTGCAATCTTGGAACTTTTCTCCAAGAAACATCATTTGTTCAGAATTTTCATTCTCTTAACATGTCAAGTTATTATTCCTAACCCATAAAAAAATCCCAAATATACATTTCTTTCATGACATCTTTCTTGACCGGAGGAAGAAGGAAGGTTGTCCTTGAGCATTGTCTTGGCATGCACTTGTCTTTAGTGTTACCTACCACTGTTTACAGTGATGAAATCCTTACTTTACAGCTGTGTTTCCTTTGTGGTGAAGGGTATATGTATATTTGTTATTGTCAGAATGACTGAATACAGGCTTGCCTTGATTTATTGCACTTCATTGTGCTTCACGGCTACTGCAGTTTTTGTTGTTGTTGTTTTGCTTTGAATTGTTTTTACCAAATTGAAGATTTTTGACAACCCTGCATCAAGCAAGTTTATTAAGTTTATTGGTGCCATTTTCCCACAGCATTTGCTCACTTTTTGTCTCTGTGTCACATTTTGGTAATTCTCACAATATTTCAGACTTTTTAATTGTCATTGTATTTGTTATGATCCCTGGTGGCTCGAACAGTAAAGAGTCTGCCTGAAATGTGAGAGACCCAAGTTCGACCCCTGGGTTGGGAAGATCCTCTGGGGAAGGAAATGGCAACCCACTCCAGTATTCTTGCCTGGAGAATTCCATGGACAGAGGAGCCTGGGGGGCTATAGTCCATGGGATTGCAAAGAGTCAGACATGACTGAGTGACTTCACTTTAACTTTTCTGTGATCAGTGGTTGTGATGATCTGTGATCTGATGTCACTACGATAGTTGTTTTAGGGCACCACAAACTGCACCCATATAACATGGCAAACTTAATTAATAAATGTTTGTGTTCTGACTACTCCACTGAATGGCTGTTCCCTGTCTCTCTCCCTCTTCTCAGGCCTCCGTGTTTCCTGAGACACAATAATATTGCTATTAGGCTGATTAATAATCCTATAATGGCCTCTAAGTGAAAGGAAGAGTCACATATCTCTCTTTAGAAAAGGAAGAATTACTCTTTAAATCAAAAGATATAAATGATTATTAAACTTAGTGAGGAAGGCATGTCAAAACCTGAGATAGGTTGAAAACTTAGGCCTCTGTACCAGTTACCCAAGTTGTGAATGTGAAGAAAAAATGCTTGGAGGAAATTAAAAGTGTTATTCCAGTGAAAATGTGAATGATAACAAAGTGAAACAGCCTTACTGTTGATAGGGAGGAAATTTTAATGGTCAAGATAGAAGATCAAACCAGTCACAACATTGCCTTTAGCCAAAGCCTAACCTAGAGCAAGACCTAACTTTTGGGACTTCCCTGGTGGTTCAATGGTTAAGAGTCTGCCTTGCAATGCAAAAGATGTGGGTTCAGTTTCTGGTCAGGGACCTAGAATCCCACGTGCCATGGGGCAACTGAGCTCCCCATGCCATAACTACCGAGCCCACAAGCTCCAGAGCCTGAGCAACTCTAGCAGAGAGCCTGTGTGCCACAACTAGAGAGTGTGTGCCACAGTGAAAGATCCTGCATGACCACAACTAAGACCTGACACAGCCAAATATGTAAATAAATAAATAGGTGTATTTTTTTTTAAAGACCTAACTTTCTTCAATTCGATGAAGGCTGAGAAGGAAAGTTTGAAGCCACTAGAAGTTGGTTCATGATGTTTAAGGAAAGAATCATCTGCACATCATAAAAATGCGAAGTTAAGTAGCAAGTGCTGATACAGAAGTGGCAGCAAGTTACATAGAAGATCTAGCTAAGACAATTAATGAAAGTGGCTACACTAAACAACAGATTTTCAATGTAGATGAAAGAGTCTCTCATATTGGAAGAAAATGCCAGGACTTTCATAGCTAGAGAGGAGAAGTCAATGCCTAGCTTCAAAGCTTCAAAGGACAAGCTGACTCTCTGTTAGGGACTAAGGCAGATGGTGACTTTAAGTTGAGTCCAGTGTTCATTTACTATTCTGGAAATCCTAGGGCCCTTAAAAATATGTTAAATTGACTCTACGTGTGCTCTATAAATGGAACAGCAAAGCCTGGATGACAGCATATATGTTTATAACATATTTTACTGAATATATTAAGCCCTTTGTTAAGATCTATTGATCAGAAAAAAGGTTTCTTTCAAAATATTACTGCTCATTGACAATGCACCTGGTCACCTAAGAACTCTGATGAAGATGTACAATGAAATTAATGTCGTTTTATACCTAATAACACAGCATCCATTTTATAGCCCATGGATCAAGGAGTAATTTCAACTTTCAAGTTTTATTATTGAAGAAATACATTTCATAAGGCTATAGGTGCCATAGATAGTGATTCCTCTGATGGATCTGGGCAAAGTAAATAAAAAATCCTCTGGATGGGATTCACCATTATAGGTGCCATTAAGAATTCTTGTGATTCACGGGAGAAGGAGGAGGTTATTGTTATTAATAACAAATATTAAATATCAACATTAACAGGAGTTTGCAAGATGTTGATTCCAGGCCTTATGGATGACTTTGAAGGGTTCAAGACTTTGGTGCAGATGTAATGAGAATAGCAAGAAAACTAGAATTAGAAGTGGAGCCTGATGATGTGATTGGATTTCTGCAATATCGTGATAAAACTTAATGGATGAAGCGTTGCTTCTTATGGATGATCAATGAAAATGGTTTCTTGAGATGCAAGCTGTTCCTGGTGAAGATGTTGTGAAGACTGTCAAAATTACAACAAAAGATTCAGCATATTACATAAACTTAATTGATAATACATTGGCAGCATTTGAAAAGATTGACTTCAATTTTGAAAGAAGTCCTGCTGTGGGTAAAATACTATCAAACAGTACTGCATGCTGCAGAGAAATCATCAATGCAGCAAACTTCATTCTTGTCTTCTTTTAAGACACTGCCATAGCCATCCCAAATTTCAGGAAGCCACCCTTGATCAGTCAGCAGCCATTAATATTGAGGCAAGACCCTCTACCAACAAGAAAGATTACAACTCACTGAAGGGTCAGATGATGGCTAGAGTTTTTTGGCAATAAAGTACTCTTCAATAAAGGCATGTACTTTGGTTTTTATACATAATGCTATTGCAGACTTAATGGACTATAAGAATAGTGTAAATATAACTTCATATGTTCTAGGAATCCAAAAAAATTGTGTGACTCATTTTATTTATTGTGGTATTTTGATATTTACTCTATTGTGGTGGTCTGAAATGGAATCCAAAATATCTCTGAAGTGTGTCTATAGTCACCTCTCAGCTATGTACAAGCTACTTAATTATCTTTATGAAATCATTAATGTTTCACTAAATTTCATCTAAATGATAAAATTAGGTCTGACCCTAAACATTTCGAGTCATTTATGGTTTAGAATAGCCTCTTTCAAATAAATATTCAATCCAAATCAAGTGTTGTTATAATTAGCCACTGTCCCATTTAAAACATCAATTCCCTGGTTTCTCCCTTTTTCTCAAAGTTTTTCCTTTCTCCCCTCTGGGATCTTGGGCTTACCTGTGCACTTCCATTGCAGGAAGTGCTCCTGCAGATGAGGGTACATGAGTGGAAAAGGAAATTGATCAGCTGGGGTGGAGTCAAATTTCTCAGCAGGGCTCAGCCATTGGTTTCTTGCTTGTCTGATCTCAGGTGCTGGTGATGCCTGCTGTTCTGACAGGTGGCTCTCTTAGCCCAGATGACGCCTGCTGGTGCTTTCTCATTGAGCACGTTGGATGGCCATCAGTTGCTTGACTGACATGTACATGATGTGTACACATACGTGATGGTACACTCTAGCTGGAAAGTGTCAGGGCATCATTGGATAGTGCCACCTCTCTCTCCTCAGTGCTGGAGAGCAGTCCCCAGGGATCCCACCACTCTTCTTCCAGCAGTAGAAGTCTCTGGGCATAGATAGCTGGCTTCTGCTGCTTTGTCACCCTGTGCCAGTCTCGGGCATTTTATTTTGGGGTCATTTCTCATCCTCCTCCTGCTGCCCTCTGTTATCACAAGGGGCTGAACCGCTAGGCTATATTGCCCAGGCTCCTAGGTCAGCAAATGGGGGAGTGTTGACAGGAGACTGAAGGTTGCTTGTGGCATCAATAGCAACCCTGCGTTGTCCTCTATGACTCCAAAACCATTGGAAGGGTGCTCCATGGTCCCCAGACCCTGCACGCCAAGAATCCTCAATCCTTTGTCTCTCCATCCTAGAACTAGTTTTAATGTCTATTTTTCTAATTTCTAATTTGTCTGTTTGACTTTTGACTCCTTCATCACCTGTATAACCAATTCCCTTCTTAATTTCTTTTGTAATAAGTACTCAAGTGCCTTGTTTTTCTTTATGTATAGGCCCAGCCTGGCCTGGATCAGTGGGGATGTTAGGAATCCCTGCACACCCAACTTGACTCTATGGAAAATGCATGGGTGATCTTTGCCAATTCTCACTATGCTGCTGTGCTAGGACAGGTTGGCAGGTCCTGTCACCCAGGAAATCTCAGATGAGTAACTGGCTCCAGCTCTAATCCTTTGAAAATCACCTAAATTTAGGGAGAAAAGTCCAGGAATTTCAGTTTCCCATGCCACCACAAGGTTTGCTGGGGGGAAGGTCAAGATACAGGAAGCTCCACTGTGTCCTCTCCTTTCCTGGGTTCTCCACTGTGTCACACTCCTTTCCTTGGTGCTTTTATTTTCCAGATGGAACAGCCACCAGCTCAGTTCTACCCTGGTCACACCTTGATGGGATTAGGTGGATATGACTCTGAGACCTCTGTCTTCAGTAACTCTTATAACTTCTGTTGGACAGTGAATGAGGGGCTAACCGTCTGGTCAGATAACCCGAGGAAGCAAGAAGGAGCCTTTCTCCTTAAATAAAGAATATTTTATGCCTTATGCTATACATGTACCTATGTAGGATCTGCCCAGAACCTAAAGTATTAAAGTATTCCTAGAAAGCTATCATACTTATGTGTTGGATTAAGTTAATGAATATTAAACAAAATCTTATAGGGGCAGAGAAACATCACAAAAGGAAAACTTTCAGCCCTACAGGAATATGAATTTCAGAGAAAAGAGAAGAAAGATCTTTCTCTCAATGGTATTGTATTCCTAGATATTTCTAATATCTAGGAAGTTAGCCTCCTTTAGAAGTTAACCTCCTTTCCCAGTGATCTGCACCCCCATCATGCTAACATATGCTTCCCTGAGACTAAACTATACTTAAAAAAGGACAGAAATGGTATGGACCTAAGAGAAACAGAAGATATTAAGAAGAGGTGGCAAGAATACACAGAGGAACTATACAAAAAAGATCTTAATGACCCAGATAACCACGATGGTGTGATCACTCATCTAGAGCCAGAGATCCTAGAATGTGAAGTCAAGTGGGCCTTATGAAAAAAGCCAGTGGAGATGAAGAAATTCTAGCTGAGCTATTTCAGATCCTAAAAGATAATGCTGTTAAAGTGCTGCATTCACTATGCGAGCAAATTTGGAAAACTCAGCAGTGGCCATAGGACTGGAAAAGGTCAGTTTTCGTTCCAATCCGAAAGAAAGGCAATGCCAAAGAATGTTCAAACTATTGTACAGTTGCATTCATTTCACATGCTAGCAAAGTAATGCTCAAAATTCTCCACATCAGGCTTCAACAGTACATGAACTGAGAACTTCCACATGTACAAGCTGGATTTAGAAAAGACAGAGAAACCAGAAATCAAATTGCCAACATCCATTGGATCATAGAAAAAGCAAGAAAGTTCCAGAAAAACATCTACTTCTGTTTCATTGACTGCACTAAAACCTTTGACTGTGTGGATCACAAAAAACTGGAAAATTTTTGTGAGATCTGTATGCAGGTCAGGAAGCAACAGTTAGAATCAGACATGAAACAACAGACTAGTTGAAAATTGGAAAAGGAGTATGTCAAGGCTGTATGTTGTCACCCTGCTTATTTAACTTATATGCAGAGTACATCATGTGAAATGCCAGGCTGGATGAATCACAAGGTGGAATCAAGATTGCCAGGAGAAATATCAATGGCCTCAGATGCACAGATGACACCACCCTTATGGCAGAAAGTGAAGAGGAACTAAACAGCTGCTTGATGAAGGTGAAAGAGGAGAATGAAAATACTTGCTTAAAACTCAACATTCAAAAAACTAAGATCATGGCCTTTGGTCCCATCACTTCATGGCAAATAGATGGGGAAACAATGGAAACAGTAACAGACTTTATTTTCTTGGGCTTGAAAATCACTGTAGATGGTGACTGTAACCATGAAATTAAAAGATGCTTGCTTCTTGGAAGAAAAGCTATGGCAAATCTAGACATCGTTTTAAAAAGTAGAGACATTATTTTGCCAACAAAGGTCCATCTAGTCAAAGCTTTGGTTTTTCCAGTGGTCATGTACAGATGTGAGAGTTGGACCATAATGAAGGCTGAGTGCTGAAGTATTGGTGCTTTTGAACTGTGGTGTTGGAGGAGACTCTTGAGAGTCCCTTGGACTGCAAGGAGATCAAACTAGTCAGTCGTAAATCCTGAACATTCATTGGAAGGACTGATGCTGAAGCTGAAGCTCCAATACTTTGGCCACCTGATGTCTGTCAAGAGCCAACTCATTAGGAAAGACTCCAATTCTGGGAAAGACTGAAGGCAGGAGGAGAAGGGGAGGACAGAGGATATGGTTGAATGGAATCACTGACTCAATGGACATGAGTTTGAGCAAGCTCTGGGAGATAGTGAAGGACAGGAAAGCCTGGTGTGCTGCAGTCCATGGGGTTGCAGAGTCAGACGCAACTGAGTGACTGAACAACCACAACAATAGATTCATAGTTTTTTCGTTTCTTGCCCAATCCTGATATCTCCCCATGGCTTAATCACTAACAGGTACATTGAAAACCAGAGTGGCTCTGTGGAACCTTAAAATGAAGTAATTTGGGTAAAACAAAAACAAATCTCTGCTAACTAAAAGAAACAAATCCCATTAGTTTTAACTCTCTATGTTATGCTAGACACAGTGAATTAAAACTGTGACACTCAAACTTATCAAGTCCAGGCCTTGCCACAACCCCTTTAGTTTTATTTTTATTGTCTGAAATTCTCCAATGATTCAGTGTCACTTTTTCTCTTTGGGACCATTAATTTTCATGGTTAGATAGAGATCAATAGTCATAGTTAGAAACTGGCGTATTTGGAAGAGAAATATGTTGTGCCTCTGTTTATAGATTGGATGGCGCCCCCGTTAAGAAAGTGGTGTGCTCTTTCATGATTGTGCTCATTGACAGTACCCCGAGCATTGTTTTATTCTGTTGTGAAGATTCTGACAGTCTCTTGTAGTATCTTATCTATCAGCGAGTTTTCTTTCCTTTCCTTTAATGTCTGATCTCTGGAATGGAACTTTATTTAAAAGGCCGTGACATGAGAAAGAATGGCCATAGCCAAGCCATTCTCCTTGGGCATGAAGGAAAGTGGTCAAGTAGCCAAACACCCAAGTCAAGGACTTAGTCTAGTGCCTGCCCTCCATCATATGGCTTCCAAAGTAATCAGTCTCAACTGGGGGCCTATGTTATAGTAAGGATTTTGATCTTACAAAATCTTGGACAGAGTTGGCAGTCATGTCCCTGAGCATGGTCACTGCCTGATGCCTGATTCAGAAGAAGAAAGTCCTTGGAATCACTCTTCTGGGAGGGAAGAATTCATTTTATTCATTTGTCTTTCAATAAATATTTTTAAGTGCCAGTAATAGGCCAGATACTATAAACACAGCATTTGATAAAAACGTTTTCCTTCAGGGAAATTGTATTTGTGTGTGTGTAGACAAATAATAAAAATATCAACAAGGACACTGTCTGTTATCCCTCTATCTTTTAAATGGTAGTAAATATTATGGAGGACAATAAAGCAGGCAAGGATGTACCAGGGTATGTGAATGGGAAGAAAGTTGCCTTTTTAAACAGAGTGGTCAGAGAAGGCATCACTGTCAAGCTGAGATTTGATCAGAGACCTAAAGGAAGTGCAGGGATAACCTACACAGGTATTTGTGGGGATAGCAAAATGCCAAGTTCTTAGTGTAAAAGCAAGCTTGGTGGACCATCCTAGAAGCCAGGTTGGTGCAAGCCAAATGATTGGAGGAGAGAGTGGTCAGAGGTCAGTGAGGCAGTGGGGACCAGCTTGAACAATGTCTTATTTGGGGTCTGCTAAATATTGTTATTTAATGTAATACAGGAATTCTTACTAATCAGAAGGGTGGACTTACTAATTTTTGTTCACTGTATTTCACTGCTGGTTTCTCTTTTAATCCTATGTATTTTATATATTTTAAAATGTTATTTTAAGAAGGACTCTGTAGACTTCAACCATCTGCCAAAAAGATTCACATCACACAGAAGTTTATGAATTCTTGATATAAGGCCTTAAAGTGATTGCAGGACTTCAGCTTTTGCTCTGAGTGAGATAATAAATAGTTCTTCTGGCTGCTATGTTGAGCATAGACTAAAGAGAGACCAGGGTAGGACCAGGGAGACCATTTAGGACGTTCTGACAATAACTCAGAAAAGATGAGATGGTGGCTTGAACCAAAGTAGTAGTAGTAGGTAGTGGGAGGAGGTCAAATCTTAGAGAGATTTTAAATGGGATTTCCTGATGGATTGGATTGGAGCTGAGAAAGAAAAGAAATCAAGGGTGACCATGAGATTTTTGGCCTGAACAACTGGAAGGATGAGTTTGATTTCCTTTGAGATAGGGGAGTCAGGGAGGTGGGATAAAGAAAAATCAGGTTTAACTTTTGGACACCTTATGTTTGAAATGATTATTATATATCCAGGTGAAAATGTCATTAGGTAAGCTGGAGATATAAAGCTGGAATTACTGGAAACAGTCCAGCCTGGAAATGCAAAGTTGAGAATCATTTTAAATCTGTGTGACTGGATGAGATTGTCATTGTGGAAAATGTGACGCATGAAGAAGAGATGAATTTCGATGGCTGTGACCTTGGGCAATGTAAATATGCAGGATTTGTGAGGAGGAGAAGGAATCAGCTGGGCAGAGTGGCCAGTGGTTTGGGAGGAAATTAGGAGAGTCTGATGTCCCCTGAACCCTAGAGAAGAGGTTTCAAGGAGGAGTGGTTAACTGCTACAAGTTTCTGATAGGTCAAGTCAGATGAGGAGACAGTTGGTCTGGATATAGCAACTTGAAAGATAGTTTGGCCAAGGGCTGGGACCAAAGTCCTGTTGATACGGGTTCAGGAAAAGGAATTGGAGACAATGGGAATAGGAAACCCATTTCAGAATTTCCCTCAAAGGGAAACAGAAAATTCAGATGATCACTGGACAGAAATATGAGCATCAAATGATTATTTTAAGATGGGAGACATTTCATCCTATTTGAATGATGACAAATAATTTTAAAAAAAGACCACACAAATGATTCAAGCATCATTTTTGAAGCAATATCTTAGGTGATAAGAGATGGGTAGCAGCTAGTGGAAGAGCAAAGGGGTTGACCTTCAGTAGCACCTGAAGAACTCATGGTAATAAGTGGGAAGGCAGAGTACATGGGCAGAGTACTGAGGGTAGAGTTGATAAAGAAACTTGTGGAATTTATTTTCTGATTGCCACTATTTTCTCAAGAGAAATAAGAGGCATGGGAGTCAACTAAGAGTAAGAATGGATGGGGAGAAGAGGATGGAGGTATGAGAAGAGAGGAAAAGGAATTGAATGGTTGTCTAGACCTGTGGAAAACTGAATGGAATACAAAATGCAATGGAATTGTCAGATAGGATTCAGGGCCCTCTTGGGATTCATTTCAAAAGGATATATTCATAATGTTATATTTTTATCTTGTTATATTCACGTCTTTGGGTATAGACGTGAAGTAGGTAAAGAATTAGAGTCAGTCAAGATTGGGTTTTGCCATATAAGTAAGATGAAGAGAGGACCAAGCAAGAGAACTGAGGGCAGACCCAGTTGATTAACTATGGAATTTAAATAAAGTAATGAGCCTGTGAAGGTGGTATAGACAGTAAAAGGGTGGTAGAACCCAATGTAGAGGGACATTTTTTCAGAGTCAAAGCACTAGAGGAAGAGAGTTAAAAAGATAGAACATGGGGGACAAAGACTAGGATGGTTAAGTAGAGATTATGGAAGGGACATGTCTATTGGTAAGGATTAGGTTAAAGTATGGCTGTGAGAAAAAAGGGCTGATTTAGGGTGGAGAGTAACATCCTCAGAGGGAAGGAGGTGAGCCTCTTGGAAGGATCATCTACTTGGTTACTGAAATCACTGAGAATTAGAATTAGGTCAGGAGAGAAATAGATTTAAGGGACTACATCTGATAGACAGAGTGCCTGATGAACTATGGATGGAGGTTCGTGACATTGTATAGGAGACAGGGATTAAGACCATCCTCATGGAAAAGAAATGCAAAAAAGTAAAATGGCTGTCTGAGGAGGTCTTACAAATAGCTGTGAATAGAAGAGAAGTGAAAAGCAAAGGAGAAAAGGAAAGATATTCCCATTTGAATGCAGAGTTCCAAAGAATACCAAGGAGGGATAAGAAAGCCTTCCTCAGCGATCAATGCAAAGAAATAGAGGAAAACAACAGAATGGGAAAGACTAGAGATCTCTTCAAGAAAATTAGAGATACCAAGGGAACATTTCATGCCAAGAGGAACTCAATAAAGGACAGAAATGGTATGGACCTAACAGGAGCAGAAGATATTAAGAAGAGGTGGCAAGGATACACAGAAGCACTGTACGAAAAAGACCTTCATGACCCAGATAATCACGATGGTGTGATCACTCACCTAGAGCCAGACATCCTGGAATGTGAAGTCAACTGGGCCTTAGAAAGCATCACTAGGAACAAAGCTAGTGGAGATGATGGAATTCCATTTGAGCTATTTCAAATCCTAAAAGATGATGCTGTGAAAGTGCTGCACTCAATATGCCAGCAAATTTGGAACACTCAGCAATGGCCACAGGACTGGAAAAGGTCAGTTTTCATTCCAATCCCTAAGAAAGGCTATGCCAAAGAATGCTCAAACTACCGCATAATTGCACTCATCTCACACACTAGCAAAGTAATGCTCAAAATTCTCCAAGCCAGGATTCAGCAATATTTGAAATGTGAACTTCCAGATGTTCAAGCTGGTTTTAGAAAAGGCAGAGGAACCAGAGATCAAATTGCCAACATCCACTGGATCATTGAAAAAGCAAGAGAGTTCCAGAAAAACATCTACTTCTGCTTTATTAACTATGCCAAAGCCTTTGACTGTGTGGATCAAAATTCTGAAAGAGATGGGCATACCAGACCACCTGACCTGTCTCATAGGAAACCTGTATGCAGGTCAGGAAGCAACAGTTAGAACTGGACATGGAACAACAGACTGGTTCTAATATGTGAAAAGGAGTACGTCAAGTCTGTATGTTGTCACCCTGCTTATTTAACTTATATGCAGAGTACATCATAAGAAATGCTGGGCTGGAAGAAGCACAAGCTAGAATCAAGAATGCAGGGAGAAATATCAATAACCTCAGATATGCAGATGACACCACCCTTATGGCAGAAAGTGAAGAGGAACGAAAAATCCTCTTGATGAAAGTGAAAGAAGAGAGTGAAAAAATTGACTTAAAGCTCAACATTCAGGAGACTAAGATCATGGCATCTGGTCCCATCACTTCATGGGAAATAGATGGGGAAACAGTGGAAACCGTGCCAGACTTTATTTTTTTGCACTCCAAAATCACTGCCGATAGTGATTGCAGCCATGAAATTAAAAGACTCTTACTCCTTGGGAAGAAAGTTATGACCAACCTTGATAGCATATTGAAAAGAAGAGACATTACTTTGCCAACACAGATCCGTCTAGTCAAGGCTATGGTTTTTCCATTAGTCATGTATGGATGTGAGAGTTGGATGGTGAAGAAAGCTGAGTGCTGAGGAACTGATACTTTTGAACTGTGGTGTTGGAGAAGACTCTTGAGAGTCCCTTGGACTGCAAGGAGATCCAACCAGTCCATCCTAAAGGAGATCAGTCCTGGGCGTTCATTGGAAGGACTGATGTTGAAGCTGAAACTCCAATACTTTGGCCACCTCAAGCGAAGATTTGAAAAGACCCTGATGCTGGGAAGGAGGGGACGACAGAGCATGAGACAGTGGATGGCATCAGTGACTCGATGGACATGAGTTTGAGTAGACTCCGGGAGTTGGTGATGGACAGGGAGGCCTGGCGTGCTACAATTTCATGGGGTTGCAAAGAGTCAGACACGAATGAGCAACTGAACTGAACTGAAAGTTGACAGTGGTAGTAATTAATCCTGGAAATCAAATCTTCACAGAGTAGGAGTGGTGGCTACCATGGGTCTTTAGATACCTGCAGCAAGTAGAAGATTAAGTATAGTCTAAGGGTATAATATTTACTGCTGGGGCTAGGATAGGATCTTTTGCTTGCCTAGGCAGTGACAATGGTTTTTTAGCACTAAGTCTCCTCAGCTATGTCTCTGGGAGATTTCTTCATTAAGTGGGTAGATCTCGGAAATATATAATTAATTTTATCTTTTTCTTTCTGGCAGATTTTGCATTTTTTGCCTTAACTTTGATGGTTTGTCTACTGTTTCATTGTTCATTAGTGTGAAAGACACTTTGTGAGTGATGGTGAGGTTTGACTTAACTTTCATCCATAACAGCCTTTTGCATAATCACCTTCTAGTGGTTCTACTGTGTGACACTATTCTAGCCAATGAAATCTAAGCAGAAGTAATTGAGTGAGGTTTCTGAGAAAGTTTTTCCTTTCCTGAGTAAAAGAGACAGACTCAGCAATCATTTCCCTTTTGCCCCTTGCCCTTCCTACTTCTTTTCCTTTTTTGCCAGGCAGATGGTCAGCCTCAAGATGCAGCAACCATCTTGTAATCTTAAGTGACAGTATGAAGCACCAAGTGTGCCCCCACAAAGAAGGTGGGAGAACAGAAAATAGGCAGAATCTGGGCCCCAATGCCATTGTTGAGCCCCTGCCCCAGCTCTCAACTTCTACAGCTGGAAATTGTCCTTGTCATGTGAGAAAAATAAATCTCTTTTCCTTGAAGTCAGCACATCAATTTTGATTTCTTTTATTTGTAACTTGTTGCTCCCATAACTCGTAAAGCTACTTTCTTGTGAGGGTTGACATGCTGGTCAGTTGGATTTAAGAGGGAATTTCAGACTTGTTTGTAACTAACTATTTTGATATGACTGCCAACCAAAAATGTTTGCTGGACTCTTCCTCTTCAAGTTACTGCCTTACTTCGCTGTCAGATTTCTTTTATGGGTATCCCACTCCTGCTTTCTTTGCTCCTTCACCTTCCACCGTGTACCAGGCCACCAGAGTTGATGTCTAGATAACTTTCACAAGTACTGCCATAACTAAGATTACTGATGACCTCATGGCATCCTTTTTGGTCCTTATCCCTCTTGAAACCTTTATAGGGATGTATCAATTGGCCATTCATGGGCTTCTGTAGTGCCATTTTTTTTTCCTAGTAGATTCTCGGCTTCTGAATTATTTTTTGATCCCATCACAGCTCTTTGTCATCTACCTCTCTCTGTTTCTTTCTTTCTTCTTCTTTCACTCCAGGTTTTCCCAGGATGATTTCATATACTACTAAATCTACCTGCTTTCAAGAGTTCAATAATTTATAATTTTATTCCATACCCCTCCCTAGAGCGATTGCTATTTCTAACTCTTTCAGAACACCTAACTTCAGATATTACCAAAACTGGATTTGATCACTTTTTCTAGAAATCCTACCCTTTCTTTCCTATCTTGTTTCTTTTTATCACCACCATTCATCCAAGTACCCAAGCAAGGAACTTTGAAAGCAGCTTCAACTCTCCTTTCTCTTTCTCTCATTTTTTCACATCTGATTGGTGAACAGCCCTATTAATTGTGCCTTGGAAATATTTCTCAAATATCTCCTCTCTTCTTTATCCTCATCACTTCTGCCTCTGTTCAGCGTGTGCATGCTTAGTTGTTCAGCTACATCCAACTCCGTGACCCCATGGATTATAGACTGCCAAGCATCTCTGTCCATGGGATTTTTCAGGTAAGAATACTGAAGCAGATTGCCAAGCCTTCCTGGAGGGGATCTTCCCAACCCAGGGATTGAACCCAGGTCTCCCACACTGCAGGCAGATTCTTTTCTGTTTGAGCCACCAGGGAAACCTGGTCATGTTTCTTTATCAGGACCTTCCCTATTTGTGTGTGCTTCTTTACCTCACTTCCCGTGGAGAAAGTTTTTGTCTTTGGGTTCTTTTGTCTGAAGTGCCATCCTTAACTTTTATAAGACATACTAGTCCTTTCTCCAACTTGGTAATCTGCTAAGACAAAAAGACCTGTGATCAAAGGCAGCACAGAGTAGCTTGAGACTCTTGTTAGTGGAGGCCCTTTCCAGTCTTGAACCACCCAGTTTGTATCACGAGCTTGACCCAGAAAAATAATATGAAGGGAGAATGACTTGAGAGCTCCTCCAGATCAGATCTAACCCTCTATCAAACCAGATCTGCAGTGAACTAAATTATCAAGGGTGCTATTCATGACTTCACAGAGTCCTCCACTCAAGAGACGTTCCTGTCTCGTGTTAATACCAAGAAGAGTGAGTTGTACTTCTCTTGGGCAATCTGTGACAAATATATAGAGCAGTTATTTTTAACTCTTGGTTTGTGACTCCATCTCAAATGGAACTTTTGACCTTTTTTTTCCCATTTCATTCTTCTTTGGCTCCACATTTATTTTATACCACTTTATGTTTTATATATCCTTGAATGCTAGTTTCAATTTTCTCTGAAGCAAGGTAGGAAACAAACATTAAAATAGTTCACATCAAGTCTATGTCCCTGGCTATAATATTGGCCATCCTTTACTTACTAATCATGTTTTTATCCTTGAAAAGCATTTAGTAGTTCTCTTCCTTGATCTTTAGCAAGATATATAAAACCCTCACAATCTTCCTTCCAATCATGTTTTCCCAACCTTGTCCCCTAGGCCTCCCCTATGTTCTCCTTTCCAGCTATGCCATGCCACTCACTTGGAAATGTATATTCATACCTCTAAACTTCCTTTTGTTCAAAATGGTGAATATAGTTGTTTATGTATATGTGCTGTGCCTGCTACTTAGGCTCGTAACTCAAGACCCATCAAAAATTACCTTCTCTGTGGTGCCTTTCCTGATGCCTTCTAGAAGAGTTTTTCTTTTCTATCAGTGTTCCCATAATACTTTCCATACTTGTTTCCTGATAGTAATTATCACACTGTATTTAATGATTTGTTCCTTTGTATATTTCTTAATTATTTATTTTCATTTATCTTTGTACAGTTTAGTCTCGCAATAGTATAAGTGCTTCATAAAAGTTTGTTTTGATTGTGCAACTGAGCATTACAGTGTTTTTTAGTGAATGTCTATGACTGGCATTTCACCATCTCATGTGATACCATGGCTACATGACTTTCTGGATTTGTGCATGTTGCTCAGTTACAACAGTAAATCATTTCTTTTAAAAAAAGTTTTGATTCCAATAATAGATTTATTGAGTCATAATAGTCATCTCTAGGTCAAAATAACCAGAAGACAGTATAATGACAACACATAGTATCTTTTTGGCATCCCACCATTCTATATTTAAAAAAATCATTCAGTCAGTCTATAACAACCTTATTGACTACAAGGGTAATGGAGATTCCCTCCTGGCTCAGAGGATAAAGAGTCTGCCTGCAATGTGAAAGACCTGAGTTCAATCCCTGGGTTGGGAAAATCCCCTGGAGAAGAAAATGGCAACCCACTTCAGTACTCTTGCTTGCAAAATCCCATATGGAGGAGCCTGACGGGCTATAGTCTATAGCGTCACAAAGAGTCAGACACGACTGAGCGACTTCACTTTCACTTTCTTTCACTTTTCACAAGGTTAATGAGAAATTAGCGATGATAAGGCTTGTTGAATTAAAATTGGAGACAAGGGCTATTATTAGGGATGCTGTGTTTATGGTAGATAACTGCATGATGAATCATTAGAAACTGAGGGGTTTTTAAAAATATATATTCTGTGTGTTTATAAACTAGACCTCAGACATCATACATCTTAGCTCCTGTTTGCCAGCAGTGTGCTAGTTATTTAATATGTCTATAGCTTATTTCCTTAACTAGATTTAAGGCAATCTAAGATCAGGGATCACGTCTCATTTACTATAGGCCATAAGCTAAGCAAACTGATTCCAGAAGACCACCTGCCATAGATTTTTGAACACGTGTGTGATGTAGGACAGATTTTTACTGTGCTGTGGAAAGGGTTCTTTCTGTGTTGTGGGACCACAGTCTAGTTTAAGTTGCTCTGAAAGTGGAACATCCCTCTTGTTCCTCTGCTGTAGGGCTCAGTGAGTTGTTTTGTTTTCTCCCAGTTTGGTTCCATGGAAGGTCATCTGACCTCAGGCCCTGGGCAGGTACTAGTGGGGCACACGAGATCTTGAGGGTTCTGGTCCTAAATGCAATGGAAAAAAAGCAACTAACTGATAGACTTTTGTCAAGCCAGACATCTGCTCTCAAAATATATCCAAGAACCTGAACATACTCAAAAGACTCACAATGAGGATTTTCCTGACGTTGACCAAAGTAGTTACAGAATTCATGCAAAATGATCTCCTGGAGTCAAAAACCAGAAGATATTAAGCAAACATTTTCTGTTAGAAGTCAATACACACTTTTAAGAAGAAGAGCTGACCTAAAATGTGAGGATGTGCTTTTAGCAGCGCTTGTCTTGGAAGTGTTTCACTGCTGTTTAGCTCCGGCATTCTAAAGCATGCCAGAGATGAAGCACACTCCCAGAATCTATGACATCAGGAAAAATGGAGTAAAAATCCATAAATACACAAAATCAATATGTTAGTGCAAGAAGAAAACATAGATTAAACCAAGATAATAGAGTTTGCTCCTTTGTGCATTCAAAACAAAACCCACTTTAATGTTATTATGCCAGTTTGAACCCCCACAGGATCAACTAGTAATTGTATGGTTCTAGTTATGAAAAGAAGAGTATTTAACATATATATTTCTTAATTGGTACTAGGCTGCAGGCATCCATGGGAGCCAGTCTGCTTATAGTTTCTGATTTGTATTTTTTTTTTTTTTAGTATTAGTAGAATAGGGGTTGGCAGAGTAAAAATAGGCTCATACTAATTTTAGACAATTTGCATAGCATTCTTAGAACATGTTCTCTCTTTGACTTTCATGAAATGAACAACTGAGCCAAGGAGAACAGGACATAAATGAGGCATTTTTTGTGGGGATCTTTCAGTCTTTCTTGGCATAATACATCTATAACGCATACTTGAAATAGTCACTTGGAAGGTTCTTACTGTAGGTGTCAAGTTGTTGCTTCAACGTTTATTAAACGTTTAGGTAAGGTTAAGTTAGAGAGGAAGCTTCTAGTGCTTCTCTATAAGGTGTTGGTAATGTATTGAGTATGTAGAACAGAGCTCAAAGTGATGAAAATATCCCTGTTAAATTATAAGGGACAGGACCACAAACTTCAGTTCCCCTACCTGGTATAGGCATGTGGAAGGAAAGTGGCAAAAGGAATCGAACAGGTAGGTTAAACATTTTGAGGTTTTCTGATCTTTTCCCCTGTGCTTTTGAATGAAGTGCAACAAGCACCATCACGTTTCTAACAGTTGGCACAGAGGTATGTGTGCCTCCTATATTCAGAAGTAAGCCAGTCCTTGTTTAAGGTATCAAGAATCATGTAGAAAGGTTAAATATTACACAATTTACTTTTCAAAAAACAATACCTCTGCATTTTCAAACAGTACAATTATTCTGTTAATTAAAAAAAAAGCAATCAAATGCCTCACTTAAAAAAAAAAAGACTTGAAATATCTTTTGTTCTTTATAATGCTTTGAACCCTCTTTAGGAAGCTGGTACAAAACAATACTGAAGTTTACACTATTCACCCAAACATAGGACTTGTTAAATGCCTTAACAATGCCTAAGAAAACTCACAATCTCTTACCTTACTCACAGATCAAGGACACTAGTGTTGTGTACAGAATGCCAGCAGGCCAAGAGTTATTGCTGTGTAGCATTCATTCCACAGTGAGAGTTTGGCCGTCCTCATCTGTCTATCTACATATAAGATAAATTCTCTAACTCGAATCCCTCAATGCCAATCTGGTTCTAATTTTGTGAAAATTTTGTCAAAGCTGTTCCTGGACTGGAAACTTGCCTGCTGAGTTTTAGCCCAAGGCAGATTTTAATGGCCAAGTTCTATGGGCATCAAAGGGAGGAGGAGCTAGCACAAGGGTGCTGTCTCTTCCTGAACGTGACAGGCTGCTCTCCTGTGAAAACTTCATGCGAGCATCACAAGTGAGGAGAAGCTGGAACATCTCTGACAGGCAGCCTGGAGCTTAATCACATCTTTTCCTTCAGTGATGCCACCTCAGTGCAGGCATTTCATGCCCTTAGAAGTTTTCAAATGTCCAAACTGATCAAAGTGTTTGCAAGTCAGAGCTAATTTCACCTACATGTGTGCCTTCAACACGAGTTGTACCTTTTGTGTATTAATTTACTTCTTTTAAATTTGGCTTTAGCTTTGATTGATTATTCACTCATCATTCATTTCCCCCTTTTTCTTCTCCCAGAATGAGACCCATAAAGACAAAAGATTGAGTTGTCTGAATTGCCTCAATTCTGAATTACTGTGAAGACATTTGAGCTTTTCACTAAAAGTTTTTAATGAGAAAACAATTCACTGTCAGGCCATGGCCCAAGTGTCACCTACCCATTGTGTTTATCCTGAAATGGGCATAATTTTAATTAAGTCAGGTTAGAGAGAGAGGGAAGACTTAATTATTAAATTTTCTGCTGGTAAATGCTAAGAGGTATAATTGGACCAATTATGCTAAAGGTCATCTTTTAACTGATGGGGTTGGTTCAGAAGTAATTCCCAACCAGAAAGGAATTGACTAAAATCCACACATTGAAGATTGGTTCAGGGACAGCTACATAAGGAACAGCTTCAGGGCCGATTGGCAGTTTTGCTCTGCTTAACCTCCCTGAGCTCTGCTGCTGCTGCTGCTAAGTCGCTTCAGTTGTGTCTGACTCTGTGCGACCCTATAGACGGCAGCCCACCAAGCTCCGCCATCCCTGGGATTCTCCAGACAAGAACACTGGAGTGGGGTGCCATTTCCTTCTTCAGTGCATGAAAGTGAAAAGTGAAAGTGAAGTCACTCAGTCGTGTCCAACTCTTTGAGACCCCATAGACTGTAGCCTACCAGGCTCCTCTGTCCATGGGATTTTCCAGGCAAGAGCTCAAGAAAGCCAAAGAAAGGAGACTCACTTAGAGTTGAGGCTATCCAGGTTTTTGACCCCCATCTATGTGTGTCTGTTGGTGTCACAGTGTAGAGGGAGACAAAGAGTCTAGAGGAAACATATCCCTAAGGGGGTCATGAATCAGGCAACAGCTTAATACATTTGGAGAATGGTCAAACAGTATAATACCAATCACAGACACCTCAGCCTCCTTCCCCTCCAACCACCCACACTAACCAGCTGTATTTTCATATATTCTGGGGCATCTGCAGGAAAAAAAGACAATACACATTGGGAATAAATGTTCTCCTCCCCTAGGTATTGCCTCCTGACATCTTGGTTGCCTTTGTCTTCAGCAAGGGTGGGCTCGGTGGCTCATCCCTGATTTTTCACCAGAGAGTCCTATTACTTGGTACAGTGTCCTGCAAAAACAAAAGTTATCTTAGATTAAGTCCCTTCTAGACCAATTGAATCAGAATCTCTGGAAATTCTGCGAAAGAATCTGTTATTAATAACGTATTAATTAGCAGCTGTTGTTAATAGCATCTTGGGTGATTCTAACTTACATCCAAGGCTGAGAACCAAAGAACCACAGTCTTACACAATGCTATGCACCCTACAGATGCAGAATGAATGTAGTATTGCTGAATTAAATCATTTTTTTCCCTCCACCTGTTCAATATCTATCTAATTCAGACATTTACTAAGGGCCAGTCATATCTGGGTCCTAGGTTAGGCAGAGCTTCTCACACTTTAATGTGCTTGAGAATTACCTGGGACCTTGTTGGGACATGTGGTCTGACTCAGTAGGTCTGGGGTGGGGCTGAGTTTCTGTGTGTCCTACAGGCTCCCAGGGGATTCTGGAACTGCTGGTTCATGCACCATACTTTGAATACCAAGACTAAGAAGCTCTTTTCCTGTTTCCTGCAGCAATTTCTTATGCTTCTTTCAGTGCTGATATTAAGCCCATTTAGACAAAGACATCTGCTACCCACTTTGGGTCTCCCTCTTTTTTTTTTGCCTCTTCTTGTGTCCCTTTCCTTCCCATCAAATGTTAGCCTCTGAAAAGAATCAACATCTAAGTGTGCTTTGTAAGGACAATGATAGCAGCTTTGCTTTAACTATTTAGTTCTTCTCCCTCCTACTCCTCTCCCACACCTGCCTACTCCTGCTTTTTGACTGGGTTATAAAAACTTAAGCTAAGGTTTCAATGAGAATATTTCAGGCATCCATGAAGCTGCTTGAGAGACAGGGTTTTAGAGTGTAGGGGAGGGGCAGGAGGGTCAACAGTTTGATGAAGCCTCTAAGATCACACCATAGCAAGAACAGATGACATTTTATCACTGTCTAACAGCTGTTTTGTGGACAATGCCTTATCATTGTCGTTTTAACAAAACTGTGACTGCGGGGAAGCCGTGCTTTTCCCTTAGCATTCTCTATCAAAACAGTTAATATTTATAGACTGTTTTTTACAGAGAACTTTTATTGTACAGAATTTGAGCAAACCCTAAAAGTAGAGCTCTGTTTGCCCATCACTCAGCTCCAACAAACATCAGTTCATGTCTGGTCCTGCTTCATTCACACTTCTGTCTGTGTGCTTCGCCTGAGTCCTAGACATCAAGTTCATTACTGAAAGCTGTTTATGAGCTAGGCACTATTTGAGTGATTTATGTATTTAATCCTTACCATACTCCTATTAGGGACAACCCAATATTATCATCATCTTACAAATGAGGAAACAGAGCCACAGAAAGATTAAATGACCTGCCCAAAAGTCACAGGCTAGGAAGTGATGGAGTTGGTACTTGACCCCAACAGACAGTGCAGCCTTTCTCTGGGGAGAATGCTCATGAATTACTGGACTATGCTGCCTAGCTGATCAAGCTCTGAGAACCCGAACCACCTTCTTTTCCTTTAGGGCCTCAGCTTCCTATGAAAGGACTGGAGCTTGTGGTATTTCAGCTCAAGATTCAAGCCCAGTGTTAGCAGCTTATCTACAGTGTTGCTCCTCAGGGTAAATGAAACATCTTTCCCACTTGCACTGTTTCTCCCAGGACCATTGGTGGTGAACTGGGGGTCCCAGGATAATCAAACTTCCTGACTTTGTGCTCCTTAAGACTGTTTGACGCTTAGGTTGACTACAACATTTATGGCACAGAAAAAGCAAAATAGTATAGTATGATTCTATTTATGTGAAGAAAAAAAAAGCTATATAACAATATTTGTACCCAGACATATATGCATACCAAACACATATGCACATACACACATACTGTTTACACAGACATGTACACATAGACACGGGTAATTCTAGTATTAGACTTCTATTGAATATGTAATTTTCCATGCTTTTAAAAACAAATAAAATTAGTCAGTACTCTTTGTTTCATTGTTTCTTCTATTGGTTTAAAGTTAGAGACTCCAGTTCTATTCTTTTATTCTTTACAGTTCAGTTTTTATAACATATACATGAACATATATTTTTCTAGTAAAGACAAGAGTTAATCAGTCTATATTCCTCTTCGGATGAAGATAATAATCTTTATTTCTCCTTGAACTAACTCCACTTTCAGTGTTCATGTAATCCAGAAGGTTACTTCTTAATTGTTCTGACAGCTTTTTAAAAAAATGCTTATTTAGAATTAATTTGCTTACTGTATTCTTAAAAAGTTTTCTTACATCCCACTCCTTTCATCTATGTTCACTTGTCCCTTGTTTGGAGTACATTCTGTAGTATTTCTTCAGAAGATCATCTGTGAGTGCTAAATTTTCTGAGGCTTGAATGTCTGAAGATTAAAACAACTTTTTTTTGCTCTTAAAAAGTAGAGTTTTGGTTTTTCGTGTGTGTGTTTTCTTTGTGCTCTTGAGGATCTAAAATTTCACTATGATGTCTATAGATCGAGTTTTTAAAATATCCTACTGGGTACTTGGGCATTTTGTGGTTGCGGTGGTGGGACATACTCAGTCTGAGGTTGTTTATGCTTCTTTGGTTCCGGAAGATAATTTCTGCAAACATTGCCTTCCTTCCATTCTCTCTGTTCTCTTCTTAGAATAGTAAACTTCCAGTTACTATCCCTTAACCCTGTATGTTCTTGTTGTCATTTATAGTACTTTTACCTACTGGATTTGATCCCTAGGTCGGGAAGATCCCCTGGAGAAGGGAAAGGCTACCCACTCCTGTATTCTGCTGGAGAATAGACTAAAGTCCATGGGGTCGCAAAGAGTCGGACATGACTGAATGACTTGCACCACCTATTCTATACACCCCACAATGCATTGTTGTTACTTTCTTTAAATGATTAAAAGTTTTTTAATTTAATTTTTATTTTTTTCTTTACATTATTTTGTTGGTTTTGCCATACATTGACATGAATCTGCCATTAAAAGTATTTTAAAGAAATCTATACATATATGCACATATATGAAAAAGTTTTTAAATAATGTTTGATATACTGACATTTTCTCTTACTAGAGTTCTTCACTCCTTCCTGCAGAACCAGATTTTCTTCTGATGCAACTTTTATTCAGCCTACAGAGCTTCTCTTTCCTTTTCATGTAGTGTAGGTCTGCTGGAGACAAATTCATTCAGCTTTTGTCAGTCCAAAAATGTATTTTACTTTTGAAGGATTTATACACTGGATATAGAATTTGGAGTTGGCAGGGATTTTTTTTTCTTTCAGCACTTAGTGATGTCATGCCAATATCTTTTGGCCACTATTTCTGATGAGAAGCTAGTTGTTATTATTATTTCCTTATTTGAAATAGGTGCTCTCACCTACCCTTTTGAAGCCCCATTTGCTTTCAAGATTTTCTGTTTTTATTTGTTTTCAGCAATTTGACTATAATGTGTCTAAGTGTAGATTTCTTTGTTTTCAGCTTGTTTGGAGTTTGTTGATCTTGTATCTGTGAGTTGATGCCTTTCAACACTTTTGGAAGTTTCAGCCATTATCTTTTTAAAAATTTCTTCTATCGCTTTGTCCCTTCTCCTCTGAAACCCCATTTGTGTGTGTGTGTGTGTGTGTGTGTGTGTGTCTTGTTTGTGTTGTGAATATTTACCTCTAGATTATATCATTTGTCTTTTGATCTTATTCATGGTGTCATTTTTCATTCTGCGCACAGATTTGAATATAGATATCACTGAATAAGAATACTATAACTCTTTACTGGACTTTTAAAAAACTCAAGGGTTATGATTGTCCAACACGTAAAACTGGGTAGCATGTATATGCCACTGTCAACTTTTAAATAGTTTAATATAATCAGTTGAGGCATGAACACATAACCTGCCATGTTGTAGTGACATATTGAACGCAGTTTTAATTCTGGGTATCTTTTACATTTTCAGTAATATTGAAAATGCTTATTCATTTATTTATTGGAACTCAGTGTAAGACTTTTTTCCAAACAAAACAAAAATATCTTTCTAAAATTGTTGAAAAGTCATTGGTCTAGATGATACAAGCCAGAATCAGGGTTGCTGGGAGAAATGTCAATAACCTCAGCTATGATGATGATACCAACATTATGGCAGAAAATGAAGAGAAACTGAAGAGCCTCTTGATGAAACTGAACAAGGAGAGTGAAAAAGTTGGCTTAAAATTCAACATCAAAAAAAACTAAGATCATGGCAAATCTCTTCATGGCAAATAGATGGGGAAGCAATGGAAACAGTGACAGACTTTGTTTTCTTGGGCTCCAAAATCACTGCAGATGGTCACCGCAGCCATGAAATTAAGACACTTGCTCCTTGGAAGAAAAGCTATGACCAACCTAGACAGCATATTAAAAAGCAGAGACAGGGTGCTCAGGGCTGGTGCACCAGGATGACCCAGAGGGATGGAATTGGAAGGGAGGTGGGAAGGGGGTTCTGAAAGGGGAACACATGTATACCCATGGTGGATTCATGTCAATGTATGGCAAAACTAACACAATAATGTAAAGAAAAATAAATAAATAAAATAAAATAAATAAATAAAAAGCAGAGACGTTACTTTGCCAACAAAAGTCCATCTAATCAAAGCTATGGTTTTTCCAGTGGTCATGTATGGATATGAGAGTTGGACCATAAAGAAAGCTGAGTGCCAAAGAATTGATGCTTTTGAACTGTGGTGTTGGAGAAGACTATTGAGAGTTCTTTGGACTGCAAGGAGATCAAGCCAGTCAATCCTAAAGGAAATCAGTCCTAAATATTCATTGGAAGGGCTGATGCTGAAGCTGAAGCTCCGGTACTTTGGTCCACATGATGCAAAGAACTGACTCATTGGAAAGATCCTGATGCTGGGAAAGACTGAAGGCAGGAGGAGAAGAGGATGACAGAGGGTGAGATGGTTGGATGGCATCACTGACTTGATGGGCATGAGTTTGAGCAAGCTCCAGGAGTTGGTGATGAACAGGGAAGCCTGGCGTGCTGCAGTCCTTGGGGTCACAGAGTTGGACATGACTGAGCAACTGAACTGAACTGAGATGATGCTTTGGGGGTTGGGTTCTGTCTGGTAGTATCAGTATTTATATGAAAATCTGTTTTGATCATTGTTTAGACTTTCGTTTTAATTGAAGGAGCACACTTTTGCTGCTACTCCTCTGTGATAGGAACCTAGTAGTATCCCCAGTGGCTCACTACAGACCTGTCTGCTCTCAATCCTAGGCTATTTCTCTGCCCTAAGAAGCTGGCGTGGACTCTTGAGGAAGGTTTTCTTAAAATTTCCTGACTTAGTGGCAAGGGTATGGACTTTGCCTAGGTATGGCAAAGGGCTCTTGAGATTAACTTTTTTTAGATTATAGAATTTTTAAAAATCGAGTTAATATTTAGCAGAAGGTGGCTGTATCCCGCAGAAAACGTAGGACTTCCTTGGTGGTCCAGTGGTTAAGAATCCACCTTGCCGTGCAGGGGATGTGGGTTTAATCCCTGGTCAGTGAATGAAGATCTCATGTGCCAAGGAGAAACTGAACCCAAGCCACAACTAGAGAGCCCACGTGCCACAACTACTGAGCTGGAACACCACCGTTAGAGAGTCTGTGCCCTGCAACAAAAGATCCCACGTAACGCAACTAAGACTCACTGCAGCCAAATACCTAACTTTTTTTTAAAAAAAGCAGAAAAAATCCCCAATTTTAATAAACATGTTTAAGTTAAGTTAGTCGCTCAGTGTTGTCTGACTCTTTGTGACCCATGGACTGTAGCCCTTCTGTTCATGGGATTCTTTAGGCAAGAATACTGGAGTGAGTAGCCATTCCCTTCTCCAGAGGATCCTCCCAATCCAGGGACTGAACCAGGTCTCCCACATTACAGGCAGATTCTTTACCATCTGAACTGCCAGGGATATTAATGAGCATTTGTTGACTGCTCTTGCTAAATTGAAATAAAATGATTCCTTAGAGTGCTGGGTACCTAAGTTGCTTTCTGGACTATTTGATTTGGAACCATATTATTTAGATAAATTTACCTATGATAATAGAACCTGGCTCCAAATTACCCAGTTCTTCCTTTATCCAAAGATCAGGGCCAGATTTACTACAGCACTAATGAAATTGAAGCCCCAGCGTCCCTTACCTGCATCCTCAAGACAGTTAAGAGTTGCTGGGAGTTTTAGAGTGTTTTGATGGGGAGAAGAGCCAAGTAGTAATCCGAATACTTTTCATTTAAGCATTTCTGGTAAAATACCTCAGGAGAAAGGATCTAATCTCTCAATCTCCAGTGTTTGTGTGTCTATGTGATTTATTTTCTCATTCTACACTGAAATTCATAGGTGTCACTAAATAATTAAAAGTTTGTATTCTTTTCACAAAGAGGGCTCCCTAAACTGTATAAGCCTCATAGATTCTTAAACACCTCGGTACAGACAATTATTTTTTAATATTATAATACCAAAAATAATATTTATATTATGGTTTATTTTCTGACTATAAAAATACAACAGGGCACCAGTATCTTCCATGGTGTCATTGTATGTATTTAAAATGACACCTTTTCTGAATATATGTACTGCATGAGTACATAACTTGGAGTGCCCCTTGTGCTTGGCCCTCTTCCACAGGATGCATCCCATAAACTGCATGTGGCAATCCTGAGGTCCATGTAAGGATTTAGAAAATGCAGAGAGGTTTGCAAATGGAAATGAAGATTACTCACAATCCCACCCCAAAATAACCAGAGTTCACATTTTGATTTACAATATTTTCGTACACATACACACACACGCACAATTGGTATCACACTGCATATCACCTTTTTTTGCATAGCATTATAGTTAGAACTGGACGTGGAACAACAGACTGGTTCCAAATAGGACAAGGAGTACGTCAAGGCTGTATATTGTCACCCTGCTTATTTAACTTATATGCAGAATACATCATGAGAAACACTGGGCTGGAGGAAGCACAAGCTGGAATCAAGATTGCTGGGAGAAATATCAATAACCTCAGATATGCAGATGACACCACCCTTATGTCCGAGAGTGAAGAGGAACTAAAAAGCCTCTTGATGAAAGTGAAAGAGGAGAGTGAAAAAGTTGGCGTAAAACTCAACATTCAAAAAACCAAGATCATGGCATCTGGTCCCATCACTTCATGGCAAATAGGGGAAACAGTGGCTGACTTTATTTTTCTGGGTTGCAAAATCACTGAAGATGGTGATTGCAGCCATGAAATCAAAAGGTGCTTACTCTGTGGAAGGAAAGTTATGACCAACCTGGATAGCATATTGAAAAGCAGAGACATTACTTTGTCAACAAAGGTCCGTCTAGTCAAGGCTATGGTTTTTCCATTGGTTGTATATGGATGTGAGAGCTGGACTATAAAGAAAGCTGAGCACTGAAGAATTGATGCTTTTGAACTGTAGTGTTGGAGAAGACTCTTGAGAGTCGCTTGGACTGCAAGGAGATCCAACCAGTCCATCCTAAAGGAGATCAGTCCTGGTTGTTCATTGGAAGGGCTGATGTTGAAGCTGAAACTCCAATACTTTGGCCACCTGAGGTGAAGAGACGACTCATTTGAAAAGACCCTGATGCTGGGAAAGATTGAGGGCAGGAGGAGAAGGGGACAACAGAGGATGAAATGGTTGGATGGCATCACCGACTCAATGGACCTGAGTTTGAGTAAGCTCCAGGAGTTGGTGATGGACAGGGAAGCCTGATGTGCTGTGGTTCATGGGGTTGCAGAGTCAGACATGACTGAGTGACTGAACTGAACTGATATTTTAGATATATTACTAGGTAGTGAAATACTCTTTGATAAGTCATTTATAATTGACTGCATAAAGTCTATCATAGGACTGTTTCTTAGTTTATTTACAGTCTTCTAATATGGGTCACTTGAGCTGGTTTCCACTTTTTCTATTTAATTAAATAGCATTGCACAGAACATCTCTATGCATACATTTTGATTCCAGCTTTTGAATATTTCATTATGGTAGATTCCTGGAAAAGAATTATGGGTCGAATGGTGTAAAGTTTTATTTTAAAGCTTTTAAGACATGTTCCCAAGACAATTCCCTGAAAGGTATTCACATGTGTGGGCTACCGTGACCTCATTCTTCTCCATGCCTCCGTGACATAGTTTTAATAAGGCAGTGGGTCCTATTCACATAAGTCCCTTAGTTTCTGGTAATCCTCTGTAGTGCTGATTTGGTTATGTGAATTTAGACTAGAATAACAGCTCACCTAAGACAATTTAATGTCTGACCTGAATTTTCTGAAACTATCTCATTTCTCCACCCTGGAGGAAAGCAGACACTCACATCTGACAGTGTCAAAGTAACGCAGATCAAGGTATTGATCAGGAGTGGCTATGTTGCTTTCCAGTGGGAGGATAAAGATGGAGAAGCCAATCTATTATGCCTCTATCAACTAGCTCCCTGGAAAGCAGTTGGGCTAATGATGCAACTTATAATTGTCGATTTATTTTAGCTAGAAAGTAAACAATAACTCATACTATTGTCATGGTGTCTGTTATGAGGATACTGTTGAGGATGGCAGGCTCCAAATTTGATGTTATTCTCTTTCATGTATGTTTTTTTAAAAAAGAGAAACAAAAGCCATCTTTTCTTAAATGGCAAGCATAGAATGCTCTTCACCCTCTCTGTTGACCTCTGAGAACACATATGCTGATATTTGATTAGAATTCTATTCTGATAACCTGATTTTTGCCAGTGTCAGGGCTCTGTCTTCTCTGCTAAATTCTATAGTTAATCAGAGGCTAATTGGTGTTCTTGCTTCCACAGAATGGAATTATAAAACCTTAGAAAATCTGAAGATGCATTTAAAATCCTGTAATTCAGAGTTGTAAATCTGTAGCCTCTAGGCTGAATCTGCCATATAGATATGTTTAGGTTGGCTTAATGTATGTGTTTTTATACCTAGGGATAATAGTTGCTGTGTTGTGTCATTGAATTCTGATGGTCTTCACCTTATGAGCTATTATTATTGTTTTTATTTTAGATGAGAAAACCAAGACCTAGATATGTTAAAGAACTTGCCCAATATTTAAGTTAGTTTGAGAGGTAAACCTGAGATTTGAATTCAGACAATCTAGTTCCAGAGCCCACTTTCCTATCTGCTACAAAGAATGAGTTACCAACATTTTAAAAATTGAAGAAGTCAAGAAATTTTTACACAGTCATGGTAGTCATGCCCTCTCTTGAACAATTGTAACATATGGTGAGGCTCCACTGGAGATGAGGAGCATCATTTTTCTATAAGACACAGGGTTTTAAATTTGCCTTTCTTTCATCTGATCGTCTCCCATTTGTATAACAGCTGATCCCTGTTGGCATTTATGATTCCAGAGCTACTTCAGTGATTCTCAGCTGAGGTGATTTTGCACCTTACTCCCTCCCCCAGGGATGCTGCTTAACATCTAAAGAATTGCTTGATCCAAAATGTCAATAGTAGTGAGGTTAAGAAAATCCAATCTTATTTAACCTCCCCATTTCATAAATGAATAAATTGAGATCAGAAAGGACTTGACTTGCTCCAGATCACAAAGCAAGTCAGAATCAAGGGTCAGAGGACAGGGCACATAGCTCAATTCTCCCTTACCCTTTCCTGGTTATAAGCTTTGTGAGCTTTGAAGAGGTTTTTAGAAATGATGTCTTTCTACATTGTTTTGTTAAAATGAGAAAAAGAGAACTAAATATTACAGTGGTTGTAAAAAATCTTCATTGTCTAAACTGTTGGCTGGGAAGATTTGCTAATTGAGAATCCTCTTAATTAGGCTTGAGAGAAAAATCGTATGCTTCAAAGCAGCTGCCAGAATCCAACTATAAATCACACCATTTTCAAAGACTCTATAACATGTATTTATTATATAACATGCACATAATGGCCAGAAATATTATTGCTTTTTCTTCCTGAAGTGTACAGTTTATATAGAAGAGGAGAGATATTACTTTCAGTTTTGATTCAGTTAATGAGCAAGGCCAGGAAATTCACAAGCCTCTAAACTATGTCCTTTATTGTGGGTTTTTGTGATTCTGTAGTCATGTGATTTCAGGCAGTTAGTCTTAGCTCAAATCTCCGAACTTCTTTGCTTGATGTAGATTCCATTCAGACTGTTGGCAGAGTTTAGCTAATATGTTTTGAGGTTGAACAATTCTGAGACTTCTTCAGGACTTGAAATGGGTTGCTTAGACCAACTGCCTTCATGGTTAGCCTTTTCATTCTAGGTACAGGGAAGAAGACACAGAACTGGAAGCTTTATACACATGTAATGGCCATCATAATAGTTAAAGTTTTCTATATGGCAGGCACTGCTGAAAGCTTTAGTGTGGATTATCTTTATTTTCATGTAACCAGTATTTTCTGCACTGAACTCTGTTACAACATAAGGAAAATATATATCTTAACATAATCAAAGCCACAAGGTAGCACAGCTCTAGGGCTGGTTAATTTGGTATAAAAACAGTGTCCTGAGTGACTCAAGTTCTTTCCATCGTATCATTTCAGGCTGCCCTTCTCAGGTAGTTAGACTGGTCCTCAGGGGAGATAGCCTGATGTATCTATCATCATGGCTGCTGAAGTTGCTGCCATCACATCTTGTCATGACAATTTCTAGTGAAAGAGAAAAGATCGTTACTTTCTCTCTCTGTGTTTTTTTTTTTTTTTTAATCCAGTGTAGAGACCTTTCCAGAGACCCTCTGCATACATCCCTCACAACTGATTGGCCAGAATAATATCACTTATCTATTCCTTAGTCAGTCACTGGCAAGGGAAATGGGGTTACCATTATGGGCATAGTGAAACACTGAACTATGAGGAGGATTTTAGCTGAACAAAATCGGGGTTCCATTAACAGAAAGAAGGGGGAATGACTGACAGGTCATTAGGAAACCAGCAGGATCTCTTAAAACCATTTTGAGATGGGCTAAGTTTCTGTTGTTGTTGCCTTGCCACTGAGCATGATAGAAGCCCTTCCCTAAGCAAATGGGTCAAATTCCATGCTGCAGGATTACCCAGTTGGATTTCTAGGGTCTCAGGATGAGCTAGTACCTCCTTCAAGCTGAGACAGGGCAGGCAGGGTGGGTTATCCCACTGAACTAGTAGGCTCAGGAGCTGGAGCCCTTCATGCTAGTTGTTGACCAGCAGTTTCCTGGTGCTTCTTGCTCTGCCCAGTGGCAGTGCCTGCTGGAGAGCAAGCACTGGCCCCAAAAATTGATGCCGAGAAAGAACTGAACACATACCTTCCAATATCTGATAAGCTCTCCCTCTAAAAACCAAGAAAGGAGATGAATCTTCCTCACCCTGCTTTGGTGACATGTTTTATTCTTTGAGATTTGGCCATGAGGTTCAGTTTCAACTTTCATCCAGATTATCATTGGTAAGGAACCCAATGATAAATGCCTCATTCCTATGCTCCATGGCTCGTTCCTTCTATATACTACAATTGTCTAGACTTCTGGACAGAAAGTCAGTATTTATATAGGCTATAATACACACTACAGTTTGAGTCTGAATCCTAACACCCATAGTCACTGGTGGGAGGCTTGAGTTACTTAATTTCTCTATATCCTAGTCTCCCCAGCTATAAAATGTAGATAATAGTATTTGTTTCTCAGAGTGGTATTACCTATGTATATTTAAATGAAAATATATATATAAAATATTTAGAACAGGATTTGACATGTAGTAGACATCAAGGAATAGTAGCTGTTAATATTATTATTTAGGAAATACGGGCTTCTCTTGTGGTTCAGACAGTAAAGAATCTGTCTGCATGGCAGGAGACCCAGGTTCGATTCCTTGGTTGAGAAGATCTCCTGGAGAAGGGAATGGCAGACCCCTCCAGTATTCTTGCCTGGAGAATTCCATAGACAGAGGAGCCTGGAGGGCAACAGTCCATGTGATGACAGAGTCAGATGCTACTGAAGAACTAACACTTACACTTTTCACTTTAGAAACTATGCAAAGTTGTATAGTAATCTATAGATGACCAATTAATACTCTGTAATAGTCAGTATTGAGATATAGAATCAGACAAATAGGTTTCTTCTAATTTTTGCTGACCTGCTAATCCTCAGTTTTGTTCCCAGAAAAATGTTCTATAAATGTAAAATGAAATGTTGTGAGGAATCAGTAAAATAGTACACCCAGCGTTTAATTAAACTGAACTACTATTAATAACATTCCAGTTTTCAGTGACAGCATGCCTTCGCTCTATCAAGAATAAGTATATCCACATTCTTGAGCTCTAGATTTGGGGGTTTTTCCTCTCCCTCCTCTCTTAGTCCAGGCCTCCAGAGATTGTGGAAGTTTATTTAAACTTCTGACTTACAAACTGGCAGTCAGTGCCCTCCTCCTAGACTCTTCAAAGCTGGGGCCTAATTGGGATGCAAATGTCTCCCCCGGTAGCCAAGCTTTGCTTCTGTCACCAGGGGAAGGGTCTTGGCCATCCAGGGTGAGATGTTTGGTAAAAAGGACTCCTCCCTGTGGCTCTCCACCTCTGTGGGGAGAAAAGGATGATGATGTATGAGACAGCGATGCTTTTGGAGTCCAAGGAGGACATGACAGACGGAATAATATGGGAGGAAAATACTGTCTTCATAATGGAGACTGATGGCTTCTGCTTGTCTTCCTGGCTTTGTTAGGGTTGGGGCTGAGCCGGGCCTTCTTCATTTTGTGGCAGGTTGGGTATGGCGTCCTTGCTGCCCCCAGTGGTAGCCTTCAACCAAGGTGGGGGTGGTGGGCGAAACAAACAGAGGGGGTTTGTGTGGCTTTGAGTGCAGGCCTCAACACTCCCCTTAGCTCTGACATGCCTGTTTGTCAGGAATGACAGGCCTCATTTGATCTGTTCATAAGTGCAAGCTTTTGGGATATTTGGCCTCCACCCTTAACTTTTCTCCCTGCCCCCTACCTCCAATAAAAAACAACTAAGTTAAACTAAGAACTCTAATTTAGAAAAAAAAAAAAAAAAGGCCCTGTATCTCCTCCTAACCACTCCTACTCCCCCTTCCAGGTCCCTACTTGGCTGCAGGAAAGAAAGCCTAAAACTAGAGTAGGAATGTCATCTTTAGAAATCATCTTTTGGAGCAGTTTTATTAATTTCACTTCTCTGTGGTTACCACATGTTTAGGGAAGACAATTGATTTCACAGATCTGTGTGGGAGGCTGAAGATTTGGCTCTGAGGCGGCAGAGAAAACGTACAGCAAGAACAGGCTCACTAATTGACACACAGCAAAGATGTTCTTTAAGGAAACTTTTCTTTCAGTGCCTACCTTTTTAAATTTAAATTTTTAATTTTTAAGTTAATTGTATTTTTTTAAAGGAGACTATTTTTTTTCTCTCTACCCATTCATCTTCCTCCCCTTAACCTCCTTCCCCAATATTTCCATGTAAGAAATTAAGAGGAAAACTCAACCAAGTGTTAAGTCATCATTCTTACTTCAAAGGCACTGCCAATGGTGACTAACATGTCCGAGGTCAAGACTTCAACAGAAATAATCTTTCACTGTCTGGGATGGTATTGCTGCTTCTGCTTCTAATTTGAAACTTTCAATTGAGATGTCTTTGGTATGAGCAGGGTCTCAGCACGGAAGGGAGAAGCAGGTGATTCAGGTCAGCCCATGAGCCTTTGTATTTGGGACAGGTATGCCCACAGGTATGGAGGTCACTGTTACATTTTTAAGGGAGAGAGACAGTTAGAGCTTTTGAGATGTCAGCTTAAATGACTGCATCACCCAGATAGGAATCAGTTCTGGTTCTAAATAAATAATAGGCCAAGCTGAAAAAAAAAATCTCAATCGTTAGATCTGTGGGTGGTGGTGGGTGAGTAGCTGCTGTTTTAGAACTTTAAATGTGGGTTCCTTGGCATTAGTTTTATTTAAAATACAGTGGTAGCTCTTCCATGTCCTCTGAAAAGTTAATAGCTCACCTTAAAGGAGATGGTAGTCCTGCAGTGTTTCTGTGTTACTAATTAGACTGCACTTGTGGGAGGAGTACATGGCGCTTCAGGGAACCCACAAAAGACCGAGTTCCTCCCAAAACAGCTTCCACAATGACTTGAGACAGATAAGGTGATGACTTGATCCACAGATGATTGGGGGCCTGATGTGACACAGACAGGAGTAGGCTTAGGGGATATATGTCCTTGCCCAACACTCAAGAAATCCATCAAATGGTCACTCGTGCTGCTGAAAGCCAGCTGTGTTCACCTTGTCTCTTTTCTTTGTTCTTTCATTTGCTCTCTCCTCTGTTCCTGTATTCAAAGCAATCAGGTCCTAATTGAGCTGAGAGGGCATGTCCCACCATCAGGGTTCTGCCCCAGAGTTCCTCTGAGTAGCATGAAAATGAGTAACGTGTCTGAGCTAGTCATGTATGTGGATCCTGAAGAACTGTCTGTGAAGTTATGGGAAGGGAAGGAAGCGCCTAAGAAGATTGGTGTGGGTGGGAGGCCGTTCCAAGTTCAGATGATGACAAGAAAACTGCTATGGGGCTCATCTAGAGGTTCCTGAGGTAAGGAATTGAATCCCGGCTCTTGTTTCTAACCCTCTCTGTGACCTTGGCTGAGCTTTAAACTCTCCCCAGAAAAAAGGGGAGTTATATCATATCAAGCTGCCAAAGAGGAGTATTATTTCAAATGCTAAAGCCTTGCATTAAAAAAAAAAAAGTGAGACCAAGGGAAGGAAGGAAAAAGGGGGCTGTGAGTGGAGAGGAAGTGACACGTTTCATGAAATCGGAGCTTTTCAAGGTTGGTTTGGGCACAGTTTCAAGAGGAAGTGCCGGTTATTAAGACAAACAATTGCTAATCTAATCTCTATCAGGAGACATATTTAAATTCAAGCACACATTTTTTTTTTTTCTTTTTGACTCTTCTGGATTTTTGATTTTCAATTGAATGCTGTAATATGAGTATAAATTTGATGGAAGAAAAACAATTTAAGGAAGAACTGTTTCTGATGTCTGCTACATGTATGAAGTTGAAGAAATTCATTTGATTAGCAATCTAGAACAATGTAGTTTTTTGGACTTCTGCCTAAAACTCCCTTTCCTAGTTAACTAGTTAATCTTCATTTAACTAGAACTTCCTCCTCTGAAGGCTTCCTGTGCCCCTCTTCTGGGCAGGCTCCCCTCCTCCGTGCTCTGCGGCCCCTCAGGCATACTTACATCTGTAACACATCACAGTAAGCCGGAATGGCCTGGTTACTTGTCTTTCTATTAAACTGGCTTCTTGAAGACTGAAGATACCTGGCCTGTGTTAGATGCTTCATAAACATTACCTCAGTGTTGAATGTAGATGGAAAATAGAGAAATAAGGATCATCCCTGTATCGGTTTTGTATTGCTGTGTAATAAGTTACCACAAGCTATGTAATAAATTACCTCAAACTTAGTGGCTTAAAGCAACTTGCATTTACCATGTCACAGTTTCCGTGGGTCAGGAGTCTGGGCACAGCCTAGTGGAGTCCTATACTCAGGGTCTCAGGAGGCTGCAGTCGAGTGTTGACGTGGGCTGTGGTCTCACCTGGGGGCTGTTGAAAGAATTCATTTTCTTATGGTTGTACTGGCAGCCATGGGTGCAGAGGGGAGGTCATCTTTGCTTCTTGCTGGTTATTGGCTGGAAGCCACCCTCAAGTCTAGAGGCCACCAGCAACTCACACAATGGGTGTTTGTGTTTTCAAGGCTTTTAGGAGAATCTCTGTCACTCTTGTTGGCTGAGACAGATTTCACATAACAATGTAATCAAGTGAGTGACACCTCATCACCTTTGTTATATTTCTATTTGTTTAAAGCAGTTCCTAGGTCTCACTACACTCAGAAGGATGGAATTACACAAGGGCATAAGCCAATGGAGGTAACTTTTGGTTAGGAGGGTCTGCCTCAGCCTCTGTATAATCCATTCCACTATCATGAGCACTTTTACTCCACAAAAGCCTTTTTTGAGGCTTGCAGGAAAGTAGCTTATTTCTAGCCTGAGCTTCATTATCTAAATCAGTTTTTATATTTTGTGGTTATAAGCATAGCAGTCTGATATTTCTCAAGTCATGTGTTGTGTAAAAGTCCTCATGTTAATTATTTAGGTATTAGTTCTAGGCTCCAGTCCACCCTGGCTTCTTGTTATATTAGGGAGCAGGAGGAGGGGAGAGGAGACTTGCTGCTTCCTATCTGTTCGTGTCAGCATCAACCCAGCATTGGCAGTTGATTCTGGTCCAGCTTCTCCCAGAACTTCCAGAGCCAGCCTCAATGTACCCATCAGAGAGCAGCACTAGGTGGGCAGTACTCTCACCATGGAGGTCTGAGCTCCAGCTCCGGGGGACCTTCTTCCAAGCTTGCATGTTTTAATAACTGTGCTTACTTCTCTTTGTTCTCCTTAGTGGTAGTGTCAGTGCCTGCAGTTATTCCTTGGCACTAGCTTAATATTTTCATTTTGCTTTCCTCTAACACCTATTTAACCAAAGCCCTGCATTATATTTTCTTTGTTAAAATACCTAATATGGTTTATATTCCTCACTGACCCTGACTGAGACAGCACTTCAATTTTCAGTGAAGTTGCCAAGAAATTGTAGGGTCTTAATAATGCCTATTGAAATTTTATACACCAAAGTAACTGACATTTAGCAAACAGATGAAATTCATCTGGTTTCCAAGTTGATGCTTTTAGAATGCTGGGTCCATAGTTGACTTTGCCAGTCTATTTAAAGCTTCCTGGCTAAATAGTAATAGATATATATAAGCTCTGAGGGGGTGATTCATTCATTTACTCCCCAAATTACAATGAATCATGACTAGAGAGACTCCAGCCCCTGAGAAGCCCAAACTTAGAAATCAGCAAAGCTATTTGTGTGAAGTTATGGACTATACCCAAATATCCCCATTTCACAGATGTGGAAACTGAAAGGTTGATTTTCATCCAGGGCCTCTTGCTGGTAGAAGCTTAGAATCAGGCATTCTTAGTTATAGATATTGTATCACCTAGGCCCTGAACTAGTTTCTCTTCTCTTGTTTCCTGACTTTTTAAATGGCATCTATACCCAAGTTCAAAATCTTTGAGTCATTGAAAGATGACTCCACCATCTCCTTCTCCCTTAAATTAGGTCTGCTGATCTTCCTCCAAAATGTTTCTCCCATCTGTCCCCTTCATTTGTTTCTTCCAGTGGGTGAGTTTTGTTTAGGCCCTCACTATTTCTTGCTCCAGCTATTAAAATAGCCTTCTGATTGGGCTCTCTGTTGTTGTCCATTTGGCACACTGCTCTTGAAAAAAATGTGTCTCAAATATAACTCAGAGAATATTACTCCTCTCCTTAAGAACTGTTGGTGGCTCCCAATTGCCTATAGGATAACATTCAAATATCTCAGCTGGGAAGATACAGCTTCCTTCAAAATTTGATCTTAGATATGTTTCCAGCCTTACCTCCTGTTTCTCCCTGGTAAGTATCCTTCATGCCAGCCACACCTGTACTCCTGATGAATCTGTCTTTCCTCCTGCTAAAGCTGGCACACTTTCTTACCATGAACTCCTCTTGCCCAGCCCCATCTCCTCTCCCTAAAATCCCACCCAGTGCCTAGGATTCAACTCAACTTTCACCTCTTCTGTCCACCCTTTCTTGTTTATCTGAATTGAATGGTCTCTTCTTCTGCTTTCTGAAATGACTGTGTAAGGCACAGATGGATAAGGATGAGAACCGCAAGCGTAGGACAGCTGGCACTGATGATGTCCTATTCTGTCCTATGACAATGTATACTATGCTCTTTATTCACATCATCGCATTTAATCCTCATAAATTCATTTGAGATATGAACTTTCTGTTTTATAGATGAGAAAGCTGACTTTGTGAGGTTCAATATCATGGAGCTTATTTTCTATCGTATATAAATTACTTGCATATCCTCTTTTCTCTCCTCTGAATGGATAGCTCACTGAGAGTAAGGAGCATTCCTTGTTCAGCTATGATCACTGGTTCCAGGCTTATGGTGGGTAATAAATCACCAATTTGCTGAAAAGTCTCAGAATTCACACATTTTGCACCAGATTGTTTTGCTTTAGTCTTTGGTGGATTTTATTTGATTGGTTATATAGCAAGTATATGGGCTTTCCAGGTGGCTGCTAGTGGTAGAGAACCCGCCTACCAACGCAAGAGGCATAAGAGATGCAGGTTTCATCCCTGGGTTCGGATGATCCCCAGAGGAGGGCATAGCAACCCACTCCAGTATTCTTGCCTGGAGAATCCCGTGGAGAGAGGAGTCTGGCAGGCTTCAGTCCATAAGGTCTCAAAGAGTCAAATACAGCTAAAACAACTTAGCACAGCAACAACACATCGAGCATATGCCTGTGTTCTATGTAATGTAAATGGAGGGAAGGTTGACAGGGAGGAAGGAGTATTTCTAAAAAGACTGGCATAAATTGGTTCCTGGATTTCTTCTGTTATAGTTTGAGAAATGATCTTAGCTTGGCAGTGGTTCCTGAAGTTTTTGCTTTAAGGAGTTACACTTGAATTCAAGAGCACTTTCAATTTGTAAGAAAACTACAGTGAGTATTTATCATGCAAAGACTCCTGAAGGTCTGCTAATGATCACTTTGTTTTCTAAGTTTGAAGTTTTGTATATTGGCATATTCTTTTCTAAGAGCAGGCCATTGCCCAGTACACAATGAGGGAGACCTGTCTTTGGAAATTTTAATGCAGCTAGAGTTTGGGTGGGAATTATTCAAAAACTACTCAGATGACTTATTAAACAAAAAGTCAGGAGCATAGATTCAAGGTCATGAGCTAGAGCTTTGAGGTCAGAAGGAGCTTGGTTCCATTGGAAATAATAAGGCTGACCTTTTAAGAGGGCAGCTTTGTGGAGATGGCAGTATAGATAACACCTCAGGATTCAGTGCAGAGGGATACATTTTTGGTAAATGCATTCAGTTGCCTTTTGCTCTGATTTCAGAGCTGTGAGAGCTGTGGGAAAACACTGCTCCCGGATTTGAGATGGCTTTCAAAGAACCAAGGGCTCCTTATGCAGCCCCACTTCCGGGTGGCCATTTCGTATTCTTGTGAGGGGCCCAGGGAACAGAGATGGAAGTGTCTGAGATGTGGGGGAGGAGGGAGGAAGTTCAGGAAAGAGTCCAGGGTAACCAGACTGCTTGTCAAACAAGTGGAGGAGGTGGGGAGCAGGGGGAGGGTGTTTGAAGGCCAGGGAAACAGCTATTCACCATTCATCTTTTTTTTCTCCCTGAGTACCTTGTCCAGGAGCCATTCCTGTGATCCTTGATGAGGGATGGTCACTATAATGAAATCCTCCCCTTTGTGCTTAAAGACACCACAAATGGCCTGTCCCTAGGTGGGGACCTGAGTTTGAAGGATTTCCTACTCTGGGAATGAAGTCCTATTGCTCTCGCCCTACTGCTCTGGCTTTGGTCAGAGTTGTTCTGGGTCATAGATATGGCAGAGATAACTGGTCGCCATGGGATTGTACCCTCTTCACCAGCATGTGTTCCTTGATTGCCCCATAGCTCACTGGGCTGCATGGACACAGACAGCTCAGCCTGCATTAGTGGTCTCACTGCCCTGGCCACTGAACAGTTGTTCAGGCCTAGGTCCAGGGAAGCCAGGGATGCTGATCTGCTGGCCAACACTGGGTAGGGAGATCCTTCCATTATTGGCCTCACAGATAGGCTTGAGCAGGTTTGAAGAATGCAGAATGCCAGGGCAACTCTTTATTATTAAACAGTTATTAAGTGACATGGTGTCACTTATTTGTTATTAAGTGACATGGGGTCATTTCTGAGAGTAAAAGGGACCAGTAAATTATAAATATGTTGGAGCCACAGGCAAAAACTTAAATTGTCTGTGACAAACCTAGAATCACTATACTGAAAACTACCTTGGTCTCAATTAAATTTAACAACATTTCTTAAGCACCTTTGCACCAGTCATTGTTCCCTTCTGTAATCGGGCACAGACATGTCCAGAAGTAAATAACATGATAGGGTGTTAAGTATAATGATGAACAAGAGCAGAGACCACAAAAGGAGGGTGAGGTTACTGTCTGGGGCAGTGACTAGGAGAGTGGATAGGGAGGGTTTCAATCAAGGAGTTTTGAAAGGCCAATATTTCATAGACATATAGATGGCAGCAGGGATTCTACAAGGAGAGAACAGTAACTGAAATCACAGATACTTGAAATACATAAAACTTTGGAGGGATTGTTGAGAAGTGTGGCATTGATGGAGAGTGAAGTGTGAAGCAGGAGTGTTGGGAGATAAAACTAAATGGAAGCCAGATCAGAAATGGCCACATAGGCCACGCCAGCCAGCTTGGACATAGGTCTGCAGGGTTGTCAAACTGCAGCCCATGGGCTTAATCCAGTCTACTACTTGTTTTGAAAAATGAGATTTTAATAGAATACAGCCAAACTCTTTCATGATGTATCATATCAGTTCAGTTCAGTCACTCCGTCGTGTCCGACTCTTTGTGACCCCATGAACCGCAGCACACCAGGCCTCCCTGTTCATCACCAACTCCCGGAGTCCACCCAAACCTATGTCCACTGAGTCGGTAATGCCATTCAACCATCTCATCCTCTGCCTTCCCCTTCTCCTTCTGCCCTCAATCTTTCCCAGCATCAGGGTCTTTTCCAATGAGTCAGCTCTTCACATGAGGTGGCCAAAGTATTGGGGTTTCAGCTTCAACATCAGTCCTTCCAATGAACACCCAGGAATGATCTCCTTTAGGATGGACTGGTTGGATCTCCTTACAGTCCAGGGGACTCTCAAGAGTCTTCTCCTACACCACAGTTCAAAAGCATGAATTCTTCAGTGCTCAGCTTTCTTTATAGCCCAACTCTCACATCCATATATGACCACTGGAAAAGCCATCACCTTGGCTAGATGGACTTTTGTTGGCAAAATAATGTCTCTACTTTTTAATATGCTGTCTAGGTTGGTCATAACTTTCCTTCCAAGGAGTAAGCATCTTTTAATTTCATGGCTGCGATCACCATTGCAGTGATTTTGGAGCCCAGAAAAATAAAGTCAGCCACTATTTCCACTGTTTCCCCATCTATTTGCCATGAAGTGATGGGACCAGATGCCATGATCTTAGTTTTCTGAATGTTGAGCTTTAAGATGTATCATATATGGCTGCTTTTTACACTACAACAGCAGAGTTGAATAGTTACAATACAAACTACATATGACCTATAAAACCTCGAATGCTTATTCTTTCTTTGCAGAGAAAGTTTGATGACCCCTGGCTAAAAGTCATGGTGGAAACACTGAAGGGTTTTAAGTGGTATAAACTTAAGGTTTTTAATAGTATAAACATATCTCTTTTGGAGAAAGATCTTATGGAGTAGGAGGGAGGATAGAGTTGTTGGAGAAGAAAGGTAGGAACCTATATCGATAGACTTTTAGTCATGCAATTAACCTTTACTGAGGGCTCACTCAATGGTCAACACTCCGGCAGGCTGGGAACTCAGCGATGAATACACAATCCACTCCTCACAACCCACATAAATCAGACTCTTAAGAAAAGAAAAGGATTTGGACCATGGCCGTAGAAGTGAGAATGGATAGGAGAGGTTTAGAGAGATGGAGTTGGAGATTTGGGGCTCCAGATTTGGGGCGGGTATTGATGGTGCCCTTCTCTGAAATGGGAACACTCCAGAAGAAGTAGGTTTGCTTCCACTTAGCTCCTCCCTGGCCGTCTTGATTAAGGTCATACCTGAATGGTCTAGTGGATTTCCCTACTTTCTTCAATTTCAGTCTGAATTTGGCAATAAGGAGTTCATGATCCAATCCACAGTCAGCTCCCGGTCTTGTTTTTGCTGACTGTATAGAGCTTCTCCATCTTTGGCTGCAAAGAATGTAATCAGTCTGATTTCGGTGTTGACCATCTGGTGATATCCGTGTGTAGAGACTTCTCTTGTGTTGTTGGAAGAGGGTGTTTGCTATGACCAGTGCGTTCTCTTGGTAAAACTCTATTAGCCTTTGCCCTGCTTCATTCTGTCCTCCAAGACCAAATTTGCCTATTACTCCAGGTGTTTCCTGACTTCCTACTTTTGCATTCCAGTCCCCTATAATGAAAAGGACATCTTTTTTGGGTGTTAGTTCTAAAAGATCTTGTAGGTCTTCATAGAACTGTTCAACTTCAGCTTCTTCAGCATTACTGGTTGGGGCATAGGTTTGGATTACTGTGATATTGAATGGTTTGCCTTGAAAACGAACAGAGATCATTTTGTCATTTTTGAGATTGCATCCAAGTACTGCATTTTGGACTCTTCTGTTGACTATGATGGCTACTCCATTTCTTCTAAGGGATTCCTGCCCACAATAGTAGATATAATGGTCATCTGAGTTAAATTCACCCATTCCAGTCCATCTTAGTTCGCTGATTCCTAGAATGTCGACGTTTACTCTTGCCATCTCCTGTTTGACCACTTCCAATTTGCCTTGATTCATGGACCTAACATTCCAGGTTCCTGTGCAATATTGCTCTTTACAACATTGGACCTTGGTTCTGTCACCAGTCACAGCCGCAACTGGGCATCAATTTTGCTTTGGCTCCATCCCTTCATTCTTTCTGGAATTATTTCTCCACTGATCTCCAGAAGCATATTGGGCACCTACTGACCTGGGGAGTTCATCTTTTAGTTTCCTATCTTTTTGCCTTTTCATACTGTTCATGGGGTTCTCAAGGCAAGAATACTGAAGTGGTTTGCCATTCCCTTCTCCAGTGGACCACATTCTGTCAGACCTCTCCACCATGACCCTTCCATCTTGGGTGGCCCCACATGGCATGGCTTAGTTTCATTGAGTTAGACAAGTCTGTGTTCCGTGTGATCAGATTGGCTAGTGTTCTGTGATTATGGTTCTAGTATGTCTGCCCTCTGATGCCCTTTCGCAACACTTACTCTCTTACTTGGGTTTCTCCTACCTCTGACGTGGGGTATCTCTTCACGGTTGCTCCAGCAAAGTGCAGCTGCTGCTCCTTACCTTGGACAATGGGTATCTCCTCACAGCTGTCCCTCCTGACCTTGACCGTGGAGTAGCTCCTCTCAGCCCTCCTGCACCCGTGCAACCACCGCTAGTTGGGCGTGGGGTAGCTCTTCTCGGCCTCTGCCCCTGACCTCCAGTGTGAGGTAGCTCCTCTTGGCCGTGCTTCTGGGTTTCTCTTACCTTAGATGTGGGGTCTCTCTTCACAGCTGCTCCAGCAAAGCACAGCTGCTGCCCCTGATCTTGGACGCAGGGTAACTCCTCTCGGCTGGCACCCCGACCTCTGGCCCAGAGTAGGTCCTCCCAGCTGCCGCCCCCGACCTCCAGCCTGGGGTAGCACTCTCCCTTGTAATTATACAGTAGAAGTGAGAAATAGATTTCAGGGACTAGATCTGATAGACAGAGTGCCTGATAAGCTATGGACGGAGGTTCGTGACATTGTACAGGAGACAGGGATTAAGACCGTCCCCAAGAAAAAGAAATGCAAGAAAGGAAAATGGCTGTCTGAGGAGGCCTTACAAATAGCTGTGAAAAGAAGAGAAGCGAAAAGCAAAGGAGAAAAGGAAAGATACTCCCATCTGAATACAGAATGCCGAAGAATAGCAAGGAGAGATAAGAACGCTTTCCTTTTTGATCAATGCAAAGAAATAGAGGAAAACAACAGAACGGGAAAGAGTAGAGATCTCTTCAAGAAAATTAGAGATACCAAGGGAACATTTCATGCAAAGATGGGCTTAATAAAGAACAGAAATGGTATGGACCTAACAGAAGCAGAAGATATTAAGAGGAGGTGGCAAGAGTACACAGAAGTACTGTACAAAAAAGATCTTCACGACTTAGATAATCACAATGGTGATGAGGATGAGATGGCTGGATGGCATCATCGACTTGATGGACATGGGTTTTGGTAGACTCCGGGAGTTGATGATGGACAGGGAGGCCTGGCGTGCTGCAGTTCATGGGTCGCAAAGAGTCGTACACAACTGAACGACTGAACTGAACTGAACTGGCCGCCTTGAACTAACTGCATTTGCCCCATTAGATAACACTGTTAGGAAATTTCCAAAGAAATAGATGTTTTGACTGGATTCAGCTTTATCTGATACTGATACCTGAACAATAACTAATTTAATAGAGTGTACACCATCCTAATTTATTTTCATCCAGAAAAGAGCCAAGCCCTACATAGATCTGGAGGAAAAGATCCCCCAAAGGTTCATGGGAAACCAATGCTACAGCTACTTCCTCAAGCCAGTGGGTAGAAACGACTGACTTCACCATGCTGGTACACTCAGTAATGGATTGGCTTCCCGGAATATAGTAGGTGCTCAACAAGTGTGCATTGGATGAAAATCTGAGATGGAATCACTTAGGGTCCTGGCAAAAATAGATGAAGCCTCAGGGGCTTCACAATCTGTTGAGTGGAGGGTCTGTTACAGAGGTGAGGGCCAGTGAGTGGAAGTGCTGGGAATGATGACGCAACCAGATACTAGCAACAGTGGAAATGTCTCCTCTTCTCTTCTCAACCTGAGGGAGGGGAAAGGTGTCACTAAGCCCAGTGTGAGTCGGAATCACAAAAGAGCGGGAGCTGAGCTGGGGCTATAAGGAATTTCAGCCATACAGCCAAGTGTGGAGGGAGGAGGGCAGAAAGGGCAAATGGGAGAGTACAGACACCAGTCCCTAACTCCTTTCCTCTGACCTGCTGGTATTTGCATTGACTTACCCTCATCAGGAGCCTCCGAGCAGGGAAGCCAGGACTCACAGTGGGTAATGGCCATCCTTTCAAGTACACAGAGCTGGGAAGAGAGGAGCCTCTTTTTTATTTCTTTTAGTTTTGCAGAACTTGGATCTTGTAACACTTGTACTATTAAATTACTAGTGCCGATATTGAAGTGCTTGCATAGGCATGTCATTATTTAGCTAAATAGATATTCATTGGTTATATATTCCTTCTAGCAGCTCTGACACTCCTAACAAGTGGTAGGTGCTTTACTGTGAGTCACGGACAAAGATGGCTAGAGATTCCTCACAGACAGCCATATGTGAGCATTTTTGTACAGAAAGCTCTCTGCATATTCCAGTAGGATAGATTACTGGAAGTGGAATCCTGTGCCAAGGGGAATTCACAGTTCACATTCTGATAGACAAATCTGCTTTCTAAAAAGGCCAATGTACACTCCAAAAAGGCTCTCAAGTATTTGAGTTTGTCCACTTCACCACACTGTCTTTCTCCCTGGTCTCTGGTGAGGTTAAGCATCTTTCCATATACTGATCAGTCCTTTGTAATTTTTCTGTTGTGAAACATAGTGGTTTAGAGCTGGTCTTGGAAGCCAAAACTGCTTTGTAAATTCAGACCCTGTCTTTGCTGTTTATCTGCTGTGTGACCCTAGATAAGTTATTTCTCCTCATTCCTCATTTGTGAATTGGGGAAATGAGGCTATCTACCATTTGGGGTTTTGGAGATTGGTAAGTGCTTAGACTTCTGGAGAAGGGCATGGCCACCCACTCCATTATTCTTCCCTGGAGAACCCCATGGATAGAGGAGCCTGGCAGCTACATGTCCAAAGGATTGCAAAGAGTCAGACACAACTGAAATGACTTAGCCCACACACACCCAAGTGCTTAGACACACCTAACATATAATGAGTATAGTGAATTCGATGTGAGAATTAGCTATCATATTTGCCTACATCATTTGTCCATTTTTCTCTCTCATTGTCATTGACAAGTGATTAGGGCTGAGGGCCATCAGGCAGAAGGGGGCCCAGTTCTGCAGCTCCTGTTCTGTTTCTGAGATGGTCTGCTGTCCTGATAACATGACCCTACACTGACATGGTAACAGTATTTCCTACCTGGATCATAGACAAGGGCGTGTTTTGAGCAGGGAATATGAGTGCCTTGGTTCTCCCTGTGTCTTTGGGGTCCTGAGCTGTCAGAATTTGACCAGAGGTTCTCCCATGGTCCATTTTGTCCCAGGGAGGGGCAGCCAACTCCTGTGCAGTCAGTGCTCTGGGCAGGCCTCTAGGCCTTTTGAGCTGGGCCAGCCTTTTCTCAGGCAGCCACCAGGTGGAACTGCTCGGCTCTGGGTCTGTGGTAGGCCAGGTGCTCTGTGTGCTCACTTGCAGCAGTGGCTGTGGGCTGTGGTTGTGGCTGCCTGAGCTATTGCTACTGTTGGGGAGATCACACGCCCACAGGGGGAATGCCTCAGATCGCTGAAAAAAAAAAAATATATATATATATATATTTGAAGGAGAAAGAGAAGAGCTACTTCCTTTATAGGCCAGCCTCACAGTTATGCAACTTTGACTGTATATTTTCTGAATTTCCATGCAAGTGAAGGTCACCTTCAGATAAACTGAGATTCTTCTGTCATAGTCACAGGAAAATTCAAGGGTATAAGCAGGTTTTAGGTGTTACTTGGAGATGAACGTGTGTGTAGAGTCCTACAGTGAGACTGAGGCTTACACAGGCAATGCAGGAAGTAACCATCATACCACCAGTATACTCATGAGTGCCAGCACCTGCAGCACTCTCTTTATTGATGCCATTTACATGCCAGGAATCGCCTGACGTGTCTGGTCTTCTCATAGTCATAGAGCAAGGAAGATATTATCCCGATTTCAATGATGAGGAAATTAGAGTTCAGAAAGTTTAACTGTCCCGAGCAAGATTCGTAAGCTAGAGCATGGCAAAGTCACATTTTGGAAACAGATCTTTCTGATATTATCAAAGTTTGTTCTTTTTTCACCTCCCAATGCATAGAGTTGGAAGGGAGTGTATAATTTCTCTGTGCCCAAGATGACAAAATTAGTTACTGACAACATTAGGACTAATATCTCCTACCTCCTAGTCAAGTATGTTTTCTAGCAGATGAGTTTGTTTCATTAAAGTCTTAGCTAAAAAAAACTGCTGGATGAAAAAGCAACACTTGAATAAATCAAGAGTCAGCTGGGAAAGCAGAGAGTGATTATAGGTTGTGGATTCAGACACTTTGGTTCTACCACTTCCTAGCTATGTGGGCAAGTTATACAAGCCTCAGTTTGTCATCTGTAAAATGGCAATAAAGTAACACTGACATAAAAATACTGAAAATGAGTTAATGTAAGCCATGTGGCGTGTAGTAGGTAGTTAAATTATCTGTCCCTAGAAGAATGATTTTGAAATAGTGTTGGATCTAAGACTTCTTTTCTAACTCAGATTAGCTTGAAAGTGAGATTTGGTAAGGCAGGACTGTTTATTGAAACTGGAAGTTATGTAATGGTTAGTTAAGAACTCAAGCTCTAGAATCAAGACTATGCATTCAAATATCAGCTCGATCACTGGAAAGCTTTGTGACTTTGGGCAAGTCACCTAATCTTTCTGTGCCTCACTCACTCACCTGTGATTGAGAGGAATCATATTTATCTCATTAGGGCTGTGCATGGATTACATGAGACAGTGCAGGAAAAGTATGAGCATGGTGTATTGACACAGTAGATTCCCAGAAAATAATAGTCATCATTTTAATAATTAGGAAACCTAGAGTCTGAGAGTGGAACTTATATTATACAGTAATAATAAATACAAAAGCTGAAATATCTGCTCTGTGGATTCTGGGTACATTTCTAAAATAGAAATTTACTGTCATGTCTATACACAACTTGATTTTGGGGGGAAGCTATAATACCAATTAATGCAATCTGGCCAGTCATTTAGCAAACAGGCTTTTTAAAAATAAGCCATCATTTGTGAGACAGCAAAAGAAATGCAGATGTATAGAACAGTCTTTTGAAACATGTTAATCATCATATGTGAAATCAATTGCCAGCCCAGGTTTGATGCTCAGGGCTGGTGCACCGGGATGACCCAGAGAGAGGGAATCGAGAGGGAGGTGGGAGGGGGGTTCTGGAAGGGGAACACATGTATACCCATGGCAGATTCATGTCAATGTATGGCAAAACCAACACGATAATGTAAAGAAAATTAAAATTAAAAAAATAAGCCATCATTTGACTGAAGACAAACAAGGGAGAACTGCCTTCTACACACTAGTAATAGAAATGAGAATTTTTACTACTTTTCTAGAGAACAATTGAGCAATATATGAAAAATCTTAAGAATGTGTATGCTATTTGATCCATGCTTTAGCTTAAGTAAACAGCCAAACATGTCCACAAAGATTCATTCATTTTATTTACTCAAAAAATATTTATTAACTGCCTACTGTATGTCCTTACTAGGCTCTGGAGATAGCATAGAGGAAAATGGAGTCACAACACAACTTTCATGAAACTAATAATCTAGAAGGGAAGATCACTGTGAGACAAAAAATTACATAGCAAATTAATTAACCATAACTATGTTAAATATAATGGCAAAACTGTGTAGGGACTATGCCAACAAACAACAAGAGGCCCTATCCAGCTTGGGCAGTCTAGGAAACCTTCCTGGATGATGGTGCATTTTGACTGAGACCTGAGAGACAGCATGCTTGAAGGCACTTCAAGCAGATGAAGAATCATATGACAAGGCTGTGATTCCTCCAACTGCCACATGGCAAAGGATTTGGAGGAGAGTGAGAGGAGCCTGGTTGGAAAGCTTCAACCACACATATGTCCATTATACAATTATTTATAAGAATGTATAGCTGAAAAACAAACACTAAAAGTCTAACAATAAAGAACTAATTAAATTATGGTGCAACTATTCAAAGCAATAAAATAGCTGTACATAGACCCCTGTGGCATAGAAAAAATGTATGATATATTGTATCACGAATAAAATTTACACAACTGTAATGGCCTTCCCTGGTGTCTCAGTGGTAAAGAATCTGCCTGCCAATGCAGGAGACTTGGGTTCCATCCCTGGGTTGGGAATATCCCCTGGAGGAGGAAATGGCAGCTCACTCCAGTATTCTTGCCTGGGAAATGTCATGGACAGAGGAACCTGGTGAGCTAATGTCCATGAGCGAAAGAGTTGGACATGACTTAGTGACTAAACAACAAAAGCACTGTACAATCCTGTTTTTACTGAAGAAAAATGGTATGCATAGGCACAGAGAAGTGTGAGAGACTGTTTGCTAACCGGTTAACAGTAGTTGTCTCTGGATGGTGGTATAATAGAATTTTTCATTTTCTTCTCTTTTGTTCATGCTTTATAGTGACCACACAAACACACAATATGACTATTACTTTTTAACAAGAAACATTGTTTTTTAAAGGTTATACTAGGTTGCCAGTTTAATATAGTAGTGAAGTGTAGGGACCTCCAGAAATGTCAGACTCGGTTTTGGCTCCACCCATCTCAATACCTCCAGTATATTTCTGTGAGCCAAACTTGATTCTCTGCAAAGTACATTGTGATTCTTATGAGGATTAAATAGTGTAAGGCCCAGAAAGTGCTTAATACAGAGTCTATCCCATTAGTAACAGCTCAACAATGTTAGCTAGTAGTATTGAAAAGATATACAACCAACATCTGCAAACATTCACTCCCAAAAGAACTTCTTTAGGATGCTTGGTTTTACATTTAAGACAGTGTCAGGGGAAGAGGGTCACAATCTATAATTGTGATTGCTCACGTTGTACCTGCTTGGATACAGCAGGGAGGGGTGAGGGAAAGCACCAAGAAACAGAGTAGGTGGAGCCAATAGAAAGGGTTCCATGGAAAATCATTAGACTGGCAGATTCCCTCCACAGCCCACCCCCAATTGCTCCCCTCTCTCTACCTCCTACCTTTTCCTCTCACTTTTCTCCCACCACCTCTTTCATATTATCTCTGCTGAACTATAAATTCTTTGGGGTCCTTGTACAGGTTGAATGTCAGCTCTTCACAGCCAGTACCTACTGCTGTGTTGTAAACAGCTATCTCCTCCTTGTCTGTTATAAGCTGGGTGACCTGTTAGAGGGCCCGCCACTGAGTGTGATATTAAATAGGAGTGATAGTGGTGGTGGGGAATAGATAGATGGAAGAGATATATCAGGGAATATAAAAGATCAGTAAAGGATGGAGAGAGCACAAACTTTGGAGTCAAACAGACCTGAGTGAATGCCAGCTCTCTATTTTTTTTGTTTAAAAATTTTTGTTTACTTTTAGCTCTATTTTCTAATTTCAGGCAAATTCTTTAACCCCTCTAGGCTTTCTTTCTTTCCTCATTTAAAAATGGAGATAGTATTGCCTACCTCCTTGCCTGTCCTTTATTGTGCCCATCTTTGCATGAAATGCTTCCTTGGTATCTCTTAATTTTCTTGAAGAGATCTCTAGTCTTTCCCATTCTATTGTTTTCCTCTATTTCTTTGCATTGATGACTGAGGAGAGCTTTCTTATCTCTCCATGCTATTCTTTGGAACTCTGCATTCAAATGGGTTTATCTTTCCTTTTCTCCTTTGCCTTTCTCTTCTCTTCATTTCACGGCTATTTGTAAGGCCTCCTCAGACAACCATTTCACCTATTTGCATTTATTTTTCTTGGGGATGGTCTTGATTCCTGCCTCCTATACAATGTCACTGAGCCTCTGTCCCTAGTTCTTCAGGCACTCTGTTGATAAGATCTAATCCCTTGAATCTATTTCTCACTGCCACTGTATAATTGTAAGGGATTTGATTTAGGTCATACCTGAATGGTCTAATGGATTTCCCTACTTTCTTCAATTTCAGTCTGAATTTGGCAATAAGGAGTTCAAGATCTGAGCCACAGTTAGCTCCTGGTATTGTTTTTGCTGACTGTATAGAGCTTCTGCATCTTTGGCTGCAAAGAATATAATCAATCTGATTTCAGTGTTGACCATCTGGTGACGTCCACATGTAGAGTCTTTTCTTGTGTTGTTGGAAGAGGGTGTTTGCAATAAGCAACGTGTTCTCTTGGCAAAACTGTTAGCCTTTGCCCTGCTTCATTCTGTACTCCAAGACCAAATTTGCCTGTTACTCTGGATATTTCTTGACTTCCTACTTTTGCATTTCAGTTTCCTATAATGAAAAGGATATATTTTTGGTTGTTAGTTCTAAAAGGTCTTGTAGGTCTTCATAGAACCATTCAACTTCAGCTTCTTCAGCGTTACTGGTTGGGGCATAGACTTGGATTACTGTGATATTGAATGGTTTGCCTTGGAAATGAGCAGAGATCATTCTGTCATTTTTGAGATTGCACCAACGTAATGCATTTCAGACTCTTTTATTGACTATGATGGCTTCTCCATTTCTTCTAAGGGATTGCTGCCCACAGTAGTAGATATAATGGTCATCTGAGTTAAATTCCCCCATTTGTATCCATTTTAGTTTGCTGATTCCTAAAACGTCAACGTCCACTCTTACCATTTCCTGTTTGACCACTTCCAATTCATGGACCTAACATTCCAGGTTCCTATGCAGTATTGCTCTTTATGACATCAGGCTTTACTTCCATCACCAGTCCCATCCACAGCTGGGTGTTGTTTTTGCTTTGGCTCCATCTCTTCATTCTTCCTTGTGTTATTTCTCCACTCTTCTCCAGTAACATTGGGCACCTACCAGCCTGGGGAGTTCATCTTTCAGTGTCCTATCTTTTTGCCTTTTCATGCTGTTCATGGCGTTCTCAAGGGAAGAATACTGAAGTGGTTTGCCATTCCTTTCTCCAGGGGACCCTGTTTTGTCACATCTTTCCACCATGACCCACCCATCTAGGGTGGCCCTACATGGCATGGCTCATAGTTTCATTGAGTTAAACAAGGCTGTGGTCCATGTGATCAGATTGCTTAGTTTTCTGTTATTGTGGTTTTCAGTCTGTCTGCCCTCTGATGGAGAAGGATAAGAGGCTTATAGAAGCTTCCTGATGTGATAGATTGAATGAGGGGGAAACTGGGTCTTGTCCCGATGGGCAGGGCCATGCTCAGTAAATCTCTAATCCTATTTTCTGTTGATGGGTGGAGTGGTGTTCCCTCCCTCTTATTCACCAATGAAACATTTCAAGCAAAGATGGGCACAGTAAAGGACAGAAATGGTATGGACCTAACAGAAGCAAAAGACATTAAGAAGAGGTGGCAAGAGTACACAGAAGAACTATACAAAAAAGATATTGATGACCCAGATAATCACGATGGTGTGATTACTCACCTAGAGCCAGACATTCTGGAGTGTGAATTCAAGTGGGCCTTAGGAAGCATCACTATGAACAAAGATAGTGGAGGTGATGGAATTCCAGTGGAGCTATTTCTAATCCTAAAAGATGATGCTGTGAAAGTGCTGCACTCAATATGCCAGCAAATTTGGAAAACTCAGCAGTGGTCACAGGACTGGAAAAGCTCAGTCTTTATTCCAGTCCCAAAGAAAGGCGATGCCAAAGAATGCTAAAACTACTGCACAATTGTACTCATCTCACACTCTAGGAAAGTAATGCTCAAAATTTTCCAAGCCAGGCTTCAACAGTACGTGAACTGTGAACTTCCACATGTTCAAGCTGGTTTTAGAAAAGGCAGAGGAACCAGAGATCAAATTGCTAACATCCATTGGATCATCGAAAAAGCAAGAGTGTTTCAGAAAAACATCTACTTCTGCTTCATTGACTATGCCAAAGCCTTTGACTGTGTGGATCACAATAAACTGTGGAGAATTCTGAAAGAGATGGGGATACCAGACCACCTGACCTGCCTCTTGAGAAATCTGTATGCAGGTCAGGAAGCAACAGTTAGAACTGGACACAGGACAACAGATTGGTTCCAAATCGGGAAAGGAGTATGTCAAGGCTGTATATTGTCACCCTGCTTATTTAACTTATATGCAGAGTACATCATGAGAAATGCCAGGCTGGAAGAAGTACAATCTGGAATCAAGATTGCTGGGAGAAATATCAATAACCTCAATATGCAGATGATACCACCCTTATGGCAGAAACTGAAGAAGAACTAAAAAGCCTCTTGATGAAGGTAAAAGAGGAGAGTGAAAAAGTTGGCTTAAGGCTTAACATTCAGAAAACTGATCATGGCATCAGGTCCCATCACTTTATGTCAAATAGATGGGGAAACACTGGAAACAGTGAAAGACTTAATTTGGGGGGGCTCCAAAATCAAAATCACTGAAAATGGTGACTGTAGCCTTGAAATTAAATGACCCTTGCTCCTTGGAAGAAAAGTTAGGACCAATCTAGACAGCATATTAAAAAGCAGAGAGGTTACTTTGCCAACAAAGGTCCATCTATTCAAAGCTATGGTTTTTCCAGTAGTCATGTACGGATGTGAAAGTTGGACTATAAAGAAAGCTGAGCACCGGAGAATTGATGCTTTTGTATTGTGGTTTTGGAGAAGACTCTTGAGATTCCCTTGGACTGCAAGGAGATCCAACCAGTCCACCCTAAAGGAGATCAATCCTGAATATTCATTGGAAGGATTGATGCTGACGCTTAAACTCCAATACTTTGGCTACCTGATGTGAAGAACTGACTCATTTGGAAAGCCCCTGATGCTAGGAAAGATTGAAAGCGAGAGGAAAAGGGGCCGATAGAGGATGAAATGGTTGGATGGCACCACCGACTCAATGGAGATGAGTTTGAGTAAGCTCCTGGAGTTGGTGATGGACAAGGAGGCCTGGTGTGCTGTGGTTCATGGGGTCGCGAGTGTCAGACACGACTTAGCAACTGAACTGAACTAAACTGAACCTCCTTGCCTATTGTGAGGATTAAATGAGGCAAGGTGTGAATGAAAATACCCAGTGTGGTGACTGCCATCCTGTTTGGATTAGTTTTCTTTCCTCCTCTCCAGGCTTTTGAGAGTGGGGCTGATGGAGGATGGTAGTGTCCTTCAGAAAACCAGGGAAGCAGAACAACAGCTTGTTTAGTTGGTAAAGACGAGTTTGATTTTGGGTATGTTGACTTTGAGATGCTGTTAAGATAGTCAGTTAAAAATGTCCATCTGGTATCTGAAGTGAGGGGTAGCAGAAATTACTGAACCATCTTCATGGTTTGTGTCCATCATTGTAGGTGTAGATAGGAGATGAGAGCTGTGAAGGAGAGCAGAGAGAGGAAAAAATGGAAAACAACATTCAGAGTTCAAAATTGTGGAGAGAGCAGCTTCAAAGTTGATACAGGGTGAAGAATGGATGAAGTTGCGTGCAAGTCAGAGGCACCAGAATTTGGTCAAGAAACTAAAACCAACACTTATTTTGTCACAATGAAAAATAATCCTTGAGATCCTTCAACATAATCTACCTGCCAGAGCCAATGTAAATGCTGCCCTCTCTGAACATCCCTGGCACATTCTCCTCTCTGCACTGTTACTCACTATCCAGGAAGCTCTACCTAGATTGTGACAGTCCTTCCAGGCCCAGTACAAGTCTTACATCTATGAATACTTTCTCCCATCTCCAGCCCACCAAAATCTACCTCTCCTGCATCTAAACTCCTATTGCATTTTTTGACTACTGCTTTTTTTTTTTTATCATTTATTCTTTATGCCCATTATGGGAAGTGGATTTCATCCCACATTCCAGTACTGGTCAATTCCCAGTGGCTGCTCAGAGAAAAAATCTAAGACATTTTCCAGATCCAGTGGGAAGAAGCCATGGTTGATGTACATGTCTGTCAAGAACTCTGGAGTAGAAGTAGAGGTCCATGTGCTGGATATTTGCTGGCCATAATAAATGACTATCTTAGTTTGACTTCCCCAAAAGAAGATGGTGAGATAAAGGTTTGGGTGCAGGGAGTTTGTTTGGGAAATGAATCCTAAAACCACAGATGACACAATGCAGAAGATGAGACAAACAGGCAGAGAAGGAAAATGTGGGTTACCGTTGGAGTATGCTACTTCCGAGGACTCTCCAGAAAACTGTGGTCTGCCTCAGCACCCTCCCCTGGAGTGTTGGAGCCTGGGCGTTGATCCACCCACTCCCACCCCCTGTTGACTGACAGTTGCCCCCAGGGGTGCCAGAGCAAAGCCTCAGGCAGAAAACAAGTGCAAACCAAAACCTGAGTGAGAAGTTGACAGAAAGTGATAAAGGGTCTTTCTCAGTTGAAGCCAGGTGAAGATAGGCTGGGCATCCACAGGTCTGCTCCAATGGCCTGGTCACGCTGCTTTCTCAGTGCTTTTCTTCTAATTTCTGTTAGCTGCTTGAAGGCAGCATTCCAGGAAAAGCTTATGCACAATGCCTAAGACCTAAAAAAATATTCAGTCAGTATAAAGTCAATTATTGTTGATTAGCCTGTGAAGAGAGAAAAGGGAGGACAATTAGATTCATCATTTGCAGTTTCTTGTTTAAAGCCCAAGATTGTGCTGATTGGATTACCTCCTGTGAAATCCAGCTATTTGGCCAAAGCGGCATGCTAATCTAGATCGTTTTCATTGCACGGATACCACTCAGAAGTCCAGAAAACCAGACAGCACGTTCCCATGAAAACACCTGGGCTCAAAGGAAAGATGGGGAATGATTTAATGAAGGCACTTAGAGACTGCACTGTCCTGCAAATGGAGCAGGATGAATGGTCCTGAGAGGCCTCTGAAAGGGCATCCTTGAGGTGGAGACCTGGGCCATCTGATCACAAAATATGTATACCTTTTATATTTTAAAACTATCCTTTGAAGTCAAAAGCACCTCCTCTTTCAACTTGCTTGGATAATAAGTGCCAACTAAACAAAATAAAAATGCTTTAAAAGGTGTACACCCCTGTAGTAACCTGTACCAGAATCTCATTGCTATGAACTGAGTGATGTCCCTACAAAATTTATATGCTGAAGCCCTAAACCCTAATGTGACTATGTTTGAGAATCAGTCCTAAACGAAGTGTGTGTGTGTGTGTGTGTGTGTGTGTGTGTGCATGCATCTATGGTCAGTTGCTAAGTCATATCCAACTCTTTGCAACCCAAGAACTATAGCCCATCAGGCTCCTCTGTCCATGGGATTTTCAGCAAGAATACTGGAGTGGGTTGCCATATCCCTCTAGGGGTTTTCCCAACCCAGGGATCAAGCCTGTGTCTCCTGCATTGGCAGGCAGATTCTTTACCACTGAGCCATTTGGGCAGCCCTCTATAAGGAAGTTCAGTTCAGTTTAGTCACTCAGTTGTGTCTGACTCTTTGTGACCCCATGAACTGCAGCACACCAGGCCTCCCTGTCCATCACCAACTCCCGGAGTCCACCAAAACCCATGTCCATCGAGTCAGTGATGCCATCCACTGTCTCATGCTCTGTTGTCCCCTCCTTCCCAGCATCAGAGTCTTTTCAAATAACTCAACTCTTCGCTTGAGGTGGCCAAAGTATTGGAGTTTCAGCTTCAACATCAGTCCTTCTAATGAACACCCAGGACTGATCTCCTTTAGGATGGACTGGTTGTATCTCCTTACAGTCCAAGGGACTCTCAGGAGTCTTCTCCAACACCACAGTTCAAAAGTAGCAATTCCTCAGCACTCAGCTTTCTTCACCATCCAACTCTCACATCCATAAATGACTACTGGAAAAACCATAGCCTTGGCTAGACGGATCTTTGTTGGCAAAGTAATGTCTCTTCTTTTCAATATGCTATCTAGGTTGGTCATAACTTTCTTCCCAAGGAGTAAGAGTCTTTTAATTTCATGGCTGCAATCACTATCGGCAGTGATTTTGAAGTGCAAAAAAATAAAGTCTGGCATGGTTTCCACTGTTTCCCCATCTATTTCCCATGAAGTGATGGGACCAGATGCCATGATCTTAGTTTTCTGAATGTTGAGCTTTAAGCCAACTTTGTCACTCTCACTTTCATCAAGAGACTCTTTAGTTCTTTACTTTCTGCCATAAGGGTGGTGTCATCTGCATATCTGAGGTTATTGATATTGCTCCCAGCAATCTTGATTCCAGCTTGTGCTTCATCCAGCCCAGCGTTTCTCATGATGTACTCTGCATATAAGTTAAATAAGCAGGGTGACAGTATACAGCCTTTACGTACTCCTTTTCCTATTTGGAACCAGTCTGTTGTTCTATATCCAGTTCTAACTGTTGGTTCCTGACTTGCATACAGGTTTCTCAAGAGGCAGGTCAGATGGTTTGGTATTCCCATCTCTTTCAGCATTTTCCACAGTTTATTGTGATCCACACAGTCAAAGGCATAGTCAATAAAGCAGAAGTAGATGTTTTTCTGAAACTCTCCTGCTTTTTTGATGATCCAACGAATGTTGGAAATTTGATGTCTCGTTCCTCTGTCTTTTCTAAAACCAACTTAAACATCTGAAAGTTCACGGTTTACATATTGCTGAAGCTTAGCTTGAAGAATTTTGAGCATTACTTTACTAGCGTATGAAATGAGTACAATTGTGCGGTAGTTTGAGCATTCTTTGGCATTTCCTTTCTTTGGGATTGGAATGAAAACTGACCTTTTCCAGTCCTGTGGCCACTGCTGAGTTTTCCAAATTTGCTGGCATATTGAGTGCAGCAGTAACTAAGGTTAAATGAGGCCATAAGAGGGGAGCCCTGATGTATAGATTAGTATCCTTAAAAGAACAGACAACTGCTGGTGCTCTCTGACTCTGTCTGCCTCTCTCTCTTTGTGTCTCTGCTTCTTTCTTTCTCTATCTCTATCTCTGTCTCTCTTCCCCTTCTGCTTCCTTCATCCCCAACAGTAGGAACACAGCAAGAAGTGAGCTACCTACAAGCCAGGAAGATATCCTTTATCAGAAGCTGAATTGGCTGGCACATTGATACTGGATTTTCCACCTTTTAAAACTCTAAGAGAAAAACAGTTTCTGATGTTTAAGTGACCCAGATTGTGGCATTTTGTTGTGGTAGCCCTACTGACTAACTGCTCTAGTCGCTTTCCTAATGGTTAATACTGAAGTCACAAAAAAGTGCTACCAAAAAGAGTCTCATCTGAAACTCTCACTATGATTTCCATCACAGCCTTGCAGGGGAATCTGGCCACAAAGTTTTATGTGCATCCCAGAATCAGAGAAGTGAGGTTCCCTAGGATTTAGCCCAATGCTCAGTCACTGTAGAAGTTCAACAAATATTTGGTGGCTATAACCTTGAAGCATCCCATGTATATGATCAAGTAGCTGACTCTTCTCCAAGGGCTCATTATTCTCTTCAACACTGCATTTTCTCCAATGTCACATAGCTTAAGGTACTAAGAAATGGCTTCTCAAAGCTACCTGAAGTTGTAATTTGAATTCAAAATCCTAGCTGAGTGATCTTGGGCCAGTCAAAATATAAGCTTGGATCCCCAAAGAAAGCTTTAGATCTAAGTAGTTTATTTGGGAGGTGCAGGAAACACCTTTATGATGGTGGGAGGACAACAGGGAAAGGAAGACAGTTGTTCAGTCTGTGTTATCAAGCAGGTTGCCACTGTGGGCCACTGGAGTTAATCCCCTTGCAGAACTCCGGGGATCAGGGTAGGACACATGCCTCAGAATTAAATCACCACCCTGCTACCGAGGGAGCCTCAGAGAATTTATACACCAGCTCTGCCAGTTACTAGCTGATGGCTGCTCCTCATGGATATTTATTCTCCAACTCATCTGACATGCCAGAACACAGCAGACTCTAGAGGCCAACAGAAGCTCTCAGGCCAAATTTTGGTGTTTGGAAGTTGAATTGGTAGATGCTGAGATAGTGAGGACCAAGGAGACAAGGGTGGGGCACAGACAGTGTCTGCCATCTGGAAAAGAAAGACAAGTACCCGAATCCCTAGTTCATTAGATGAGTTGATATTTGTGATGTACTTGGAACACTGGATGGTATACAAATGCTCTGAATGTAGCAGACTGTATTTTCCACACACAGACACAGAAATTTTCTGGTCCCATATGGTCTTCAAGAACCTTGCCATTCTCTATTAAGGGCTGGAGTCTACTTCCCCTTCCCTTGGACTTTATGACTGCCTTGATGAACACAATGCTGCAGAAATAAAGGGGGGATTTTATGACTGCCTTGACGAATACAGTGCTGCAGAAGTGAAGCTTCTGGCTTCCAAGTCTAGGTCATATAGGTCTGCCTGTTACTCTGTCTCTGTCTGTCTCTCATTGTATATGAATATGTACACACACACACTCCTTGGGAGCATCACTGTGGAGCTGCCACTCTGGAGAGATCACATTAAGAGACGACATAAGAACAGAGAGAAATAGCCAAGGAGCCTCAACTACTGGAGTTGTTCCAGATCAGGTGCCTTTTGGGTGAGCAAAGAAGGCTTTGAGACGATCTCAGCCACAGTTGTCTTACAGCCCCATTCACAGGAGAGACCCTTAACTAGATATGCCCAATTAGGCTGGACCTGAATTTCTAATCCACAGAAACCATGAGAGGAAATAAACAGTCATTGTTATTTTAAGACATTTATTTTTTAGTTAAATTTTATGTAGCCATAGTAACTAGAACAGTGATTTATAAACAAATACAGTCTCACCTCTTCTACTCATAATTTCTCCTGAGATATGAAAGGAAACCTTCATATTCCAGATATCAGATTCTAGCAGATGGTTTTAGCACAGGTTCATGTTTTTCCAAAAGTCAGATTTTCACAATGTTGATATGGTAAGGTTTTATGTTAAAGTTGATGTGCAAAGGTTAGGTTTAGTCCTGGGCTGGACACTGTGGTGGTTCCTCAGTACCCACTTTTCTTATATTCCATTCAGGAGCAGCTTGGTTGTTTGATCATTCACCTCTGACTTGAGAAGTAAGCTATAATGATCTAAGCCTTCAGGAAATCCCAGGCCTTTTGCCAATGATTGGACCACATAAGTCAAGCATAAGACAGTCAGCCCTTGGCTTTCCCCTAGAATTGGTTAGGGATAGTATCATCAACAGTACATGCAGTACTCTTGCTGGGGATTCTTGGACATAGAAGCATTCATCCTTTGGAGAGTATTGGGTTTATATTGCAAACCATTGCAATTATTTTGCTAGCATTAAGGAAAAAATCCTGAGGATGGAATCAGTACACAAAAGAGGCAAGACTGAAAGAATCACATAGTCTAGACCCTTGGTCAAACCATGCCTAAAGCCCAGACTACAGCTGAGTTTTCAGGTATTGGAGCCAAGAAGTTGCCTTTATCACTTAAATCACCTTGCTATGGATTTTCTCTTGATGGTGCTTTAGTCACTAAATAGTGTCTGACTCTTGTGACACTTCTTCAATAATCCAGCGGATGTTGGCAATTTGATCTCTGGTTCCTCTGCCTTTTCTACAACCAGCTTGAACATCTGGAAGTTCATGGTTCATGTATTGCTGAAGCCTGGCTTGGAGAATTTTGAGCATTACTTTACTAGTGTGTGAAATGAGTGCAATTGCATGGTAGTTTGAGCATTCTTTGGCATTGCCTTTCTTTGGGATTGGAATGAAAACTGACCTTTTCCAGTCCTGTAGCCATTGATGAGTTTTCCAAATTTGCTGGTGTATTGAGTGCAGCACTTTCACAGCATCATCTTTTAGGATTCCAGCTCAACTGGAATTCCATCACCTCCACTTGCTTTGTTTGGAGTGATGCTTTCTAAGTCCCACTTGACTTCACATTCCAGGATGTCTGGCTCTATGTGAGTGATCACACCATCGTGATTATCTGAGTCATTAAGATCTCTTTTGTACAGTTTGTCTGTGTATTCTTGCCACCTCTTCTTAATATCTTCTGCTTCTGTTAGGTCCATACCGTTTCTGTCCTTTGTTGAGTCCATCTTGGCATGAAATGTTCCCTTGGTATCTCTAATTTTCTTGAAGAGATCTCTAGTCTTTCCCATTCTGTTGTTTTCCTCTATTTCTTTGCACTGATCCCTAAGGAAGGCTTTCTTATCTCTCCTAGCTATTCATTGGAACTCTGCATTCAAATGGGAATATCTTTCCTTTTCACTTCTCTTCTTTTCACAGCTATTTGTAAGGCCTCCTCAGACAGCCATTTTTCTTTTTTACATTTCTTTTTCTTGGGGATGGTCTTAATCCCTGTCTCCTGTACAGTGTCACAAACCTCTGTCCATAGTTCATCAGGCACTCTGTCTATCAGATCTAGACCTTTAAATCTATTTCTCACTTCCACTGTATAATTATAAGGGATTTGATTTAGGTCTCATACCTGAATGGTCTAGTGGTTTTCCCTACTTTCTTCAATTTCAGTTCTAATTTGACAATAAGAAGTTCATGATCCAAGCCAGAGTCAGCTCCCGGTCTTGTTTTTGCTGACTGTATAGAGCTTCTCCATCTTTGGCTGCAAATAATATAATCAATCTGATTTCGGTGTTGACCATCTGGTGATGTCCATGTGTAGAGTCTTTTCTTGTGTTGTTGGAAGAGGGTGTTGGCTGTGACCAGTGCATTCTCTTGGCAAAGCTCTATTAGCCTTTGCCCTGCTTCATTCTGTACTCCAAGGCCAAATTTTCCTGTTACTCCAGGTGTTTCCCGACTTCCTACTTTTGCATTCTAGTCCCCTATAATGAAAAGGACATCTTTTTTGGGTGTTAGTTCTAAAAGATCCAACATCTGCCAGATTATTGAAAAAGCAAGAGAGTTCCAGAAAAATATCTGCTTTCACTTTGTTGACTATGCCAAAGCCTTTGACTGTGTGGATCACAATAAACTGTGGAAAATTCTGAAAGATATGGGAATACCAGACCATCTGACCTGCCTCTTGAGAAACCTGTATGCAAGTCAGGAAGCAACAGTTAGAACTGGATATAGAACAACAGACTGGTTCCAAGTAGAAAAAGGAGTATGTCAAGGCTGTATATTGTCATGCTGCTTATATGCAGAGTACATCGTGAGAAACTCTGGGCTGGAGGAAGCACAAGCTGAAATCAAGATTGCTGAGAGAAATATCAATAACCTCAGATATGCAGATGACACAGAAAGTTAAGAGGAACTAAAAAGCCTCTTGATGAAAGTGAAAGAGGAGAGTGACAAAGTTGGCTTAAAGCTCAACATTCAGAAAACTACAATCATGGCATCTGGTCCCATCACTTCATGGGAAATAGATGGGGAAACAGTGGAAACAGTGTCAGACTTTAATTTTTGAGGCTCCAAAATCACTGCAGGTGGTGATTGCATCCATGAAATCAAAAGATGCCTACCCCTTGGAAGGAACATTATTGCCAACCTAGATAGCATATGAAAAAGCAGAGACATTACTTTGCCAACAAAGGTCCGTCTAGTCAAGGCTATAGTTTTTCCAGTAGTCATGTATGGATGTGAGAGTTGCACAGTGAAAAAGGCTAAGTGCTGAAGAATTGATGCTTTTGAACTGTGGTGTTGGAGAAGACTCTTGAGAGTCCCTTGGACTGCAAGGAGATCCAAGCAGTCCATCCTAAAGGAGATCAGTCATGGATGTTCAATGGAAGGTCTGATGTTGAAGCTGCAATTCCAATACTTTGGCCGCCTCATGCGAAGAGTTGACTCATTGGAAAAGACCCTGATTCTGGGAAGGATTGGGGGCAGGAGGAGAAGGGGATGACAGAGGATGAGATGGCTGGATGGCATCGCCAACTCGATGGACATGGGTTTAGGTAGACTCTGGGAGTTGGTGATGGACAGGAAGGCCTGGTGTGCTGTAGTTCATGGGGTCGCAAAGAGTTGGACATGACTGAGCGACTGAACTGAACTGAACTTTTGACCCTATGGACTATAACCTGCCAGTTTCCTCTGTCCATGGGAGTTCCCAAGCAAGAATACTGGAGTGGGTTGCCATTTCTTTCTGCAGGACATCTTCCTGACCCAAGTATCGATCCTGAGTTTCCCGCATGCAGGTGGTCTCTTGCATTTTAGGTGGATTCTTTACCACTGAGCCACCAGGGAAGCCATGAATTTTTCTGTTACTTATAACCAAAAGTGTCCTAATTAATTTAGGTATCAACATAACTAGAACTAATCTATTAGTCTAGTGACTAATGTCACTAGAACTCTTCTCCAGAGGTGGAAGAGAAAGCAATATGTAATCTATACAAAATTTCCTAACATTTTCTTTGGATATATTTCTAGAAAACCTTGAGTTTTGCCAAGAAAATAGCTACCATTTTCCTGGTTCCATCTTGGATGTAAAAGTGTGTACACATTCTGATATTACTAAGGAAGGCTCTGCTCCCAGACTCTCTCCTAGTTTCTGGTGGCCTCAGAAATTCGTTCACTTGTGGATAGCCATTTTCTTCCTGTCTTTTCATATCATTTTCTTTATCTGGGTGTTTGTCTTTGTGTCCAGATTTCTCACTTTAAAAGGATACTGGCCATGCTGCATTAAGGCCCATTCCGATGACCTCATTATAAACTTGATTGACTCTGTATGGACCTGATTTCTAAATGAGATCACATTCTGAAGCACTGGGCATTAGGATTTCAACATATCTTTATTAGGGGACCCAAGTCATTCCGTAATAGTGTGGGTAGAGGGAGTTGCTTGAGAGGGTATACATGAAAATGACAAGGCATCAAACATAGGAAAGTTAACAAAAACACTTCATCAAACAGAGTTTTGGAGTCATTCATATGTAAGAAGGTCTTACTTTAATTTGTAGGAAAATGGAAAGCACAGGGTTCTTGACAGAAGACATGTTTCTTGGCTGAGACATGGTGATGAGTTGAAAGAATCAGAGCCAGGTTCCTGAAACACAGAGTCTGTGTTGCCTTTATTTTTTTCTGGCCTAGATGTTTCCATTACAACAATCTCTGTTTTGTTAGGTCCTTTTTTTTTTGAGGGAATACACACAAAGCTTTGACTTATATTATTCTCATTGCATCCAACTGAATGAAATTTATGAAGCTTTTTGCACAGTGTGTTCATTGTTTGGATTGGGATAATTGAAGTGTCAGGAATATTTGCTTATTGAAAACAACTCCAGAAGGCACTGATATGCAACCAGGCCAGGGCCCCAAGGCATGCCACACTGGGCACCACTATGTCCTGATGACTTTCATGGCAGGAGCATCTTCCCAGGTAAATTAATTTCACACCTTGGGAGGACCACTGGATTAGGATTCAGAGGGCTTCATTTCTGATAGGAACTTCACAGTTCACTCACCCTGCGACTGTAACTTTGAATAAATCATCTAATTTCTCTGGGCTTCAGAGTTAAATAGATCTGAAGAATATGGTCTTATCTACTTCACAGGGATACTGTGTAGCTCAAAAGGGATAACCTATGTGAAAACATTTTATGAAGCAGAAAATGTATAAATGTGTATTATTAATGATAAAAGTAATTATTTCTCCTTCTGCTCAGAGGATAATATTTAATTGAGCAACTATAATGGGCTAAAATGTTCTGATGACTCTCCATTTTCTCCCCAAGAGCTATCGTCCACCCTTTTCCACTCTGCTCTTTGTTCTGGGAGATTGAATGCTTCAGGTTGCATTAACTAGACCTTCCTTATCTTGTGGCTTTGGATTGAGCTTGACCAATGAGGAGTCAGAAATGAGAAGGTAGGAGGGAGAAAGATTGGGGTATTTATGCCTCTTGCTCTCTCCTTGGCCATTAGATGTTCGGTAGTAGCTCTGTTCCCCTACAGCCACAGCTCTGACTGGACACCTCTTCCACTCCTTTAGCCCTCACTGGGCTCCAGGTATCACCTCTCGTCCTCTCTAGGTTGAGGAGGATAACAGTCACCACTGTGACCAATCCTAATGCCTCGTCTCTATAAACAGTCTCTTCATCACTACTTTTCGGCCCTTTGAATGTGCCATTTTATTCCTGAGGGCCCCTGACTATAGCCATCCTGACCAAAATGTAGACACTATCTCCTTTTTCTGAGTGAATGACTGTTTCTCTTCTCTCAGATAGACTATGTTGTCTCTTGTCTTCAGCCATTGGGCAGGTCTGCAAAATGATTCTTCTCTTATAGAAATGAGCATCTTTGTGTCTTGAGGGATTATTGAGATTTGGAGGTCTTTGCTATTTCCCATCAGCAAATGGGAAATGGATGCTTTCTTTAGATTTAGGAGGCTAGGTTCCTGGCTGTTCTTTCTCTGGTACTCCTTGTCACTCCTTGAGTTTAGGTGCTCCCCGAGTTCAGTCAGTCCTTCTCTCATGTTCATCTACCCTGTTCTCAGCCAGCCCACAGGGAGCTTATCCAAGACCTTTACCTCTAGCCTCGCCTTCTGGTCCTGTGTCTTTAGTGGTGCTCACTGAGTCACCACATAGATCACGGCCTCTTTTCTCTTTTTCACTCCTTGCCCCCAACTTTACTTTTTTTCTTCATGCTGCCTGGGCTTGGAATCTTGCCTCATCCTTAGCGTCTCTATTTGCTCCTTATGTACAAGCAGGCACTATGAACTAGTGCTTCTTTCTTTTGAATACTTTCATTCCTCTTTGTACTCTGATTGTCTCAGTTCAGACCTCAGTCCATAGACTCACTGTGCAAGTTTTCCTGAAACTTGGCTTTGGTTGTGCCCCCTTCTCTGTATGGGCTTTACTAACTCTCTTCTTCCTACAAGACAGAATCTGAACTCCTGATCACGGCACTCAAAGCAATGCACAGTCTGCTTCTTGACCTATTTATTCCCTGACAAACCCTCTCTTCTCTCCTCTCTCCCTTATGACCATACCAGGAGTTTTGCAGCCTCCAATCCAATTCTCACTTCCGACCCAGCTCCAGGAGCCATCTCTCCTGCCGAATTGTGTGGACACCACCTGTTTGTCACGATGAACCCCGATGCTACTTGCTCTATGACACCTTGACCACCGTGAACCACAATGGTATTTCTCTCCTGTCAAACACTCTGTGAAGTACCAGAACATATTTGCTGACCTGAATTTCAACTTCTGAGGGCACTGTTTACACTTATATTTTAAGAATGATATATCATATTTGGGTTACATGTGTCTTGCACAGTAGGGTTAAGATTCACTATTTATTGAATGAACAAATAAGTACCTGGAGTAAGTTGGCTTTTTCAAACTGCTGATTCATTAAGGAGTTGGGCACTCACATGTAGTTTGACTGTTAGTGGGTCTGTGGTGCTAATGTCACATGCTTAGTCAGATAGGCTCTGGGTCTAAAAAGGAACAGTGATGTCGATGATGAGGATGATGATGAAGGTGATAAAATAAAAATGACTACCATTTCCATTCATTGAGTACTTGTTCTGTGCTAGTGCCTCACATACATGATCGCTTTTTATGCTTATAATCAACACTAGGTATTATTTTTTAATATATGCACACAGTTTTATATATATTGCAGCATCAAACCATGTAGGGCATTCACTCTTACTTTATACATTCAGGTATGTTTGAAATACTTCTTAAAGTGGCAAACATATATGAATGTATAAAACAAGAGTAAATGGTGATTCTGAAGACAGTGCCTTGCACATCAGCAGCATTCATTAACAGTTTTTTAATTTTTTCTAACCCAACCCAAGTCTGAATTTCAAGTGTGTCTTGTGGAAGGACCTGGCCAGGATTGCACCATGGGTTTGCACAGGAATTATTTTTCCATTCCACACATATCATAAAACCTTTAGTTTATCTAATTACTTATCTCTAGAGCTCTCCCCTTGATGGGTCTTTGAACTGTGTTGACTTAGCTAAAGTGGTAGTATTTCCAAGAATCCTCTTCCCTGTATGGAACCAGGTCAGGGCTGGTCACAGAGGAATTTTACTGAGATGGAGAAGCCAGAAGTGAAGTAGCCACAACTCGGCAGGTTGGTGTAGGGTGCCAGGCAGGCCACCTTAGCTCATGTTGAACTAATGGCTCATCCTGTTGGCATGGAACAGCACCTGGGCCTGCAGTTCCTACAGCTCCCACACAGTCTCCTCCTTCAGATTCTCTGAGCTGCAAGCTTGCTGTGTTTGCACTTCCATGGAGAAGTTGCCAGCTTTTGCAGGTCCCCTGCGTTGTATAATTTGGAGGTAATGAGAGACAACCATGGTTTCTGGCCCATGTTCATTGGTTCTAGTGTTTCTCATGCTTCCAGTTTGTGTTGCTTGCCCTACTTTAGGTGCTGCATTCCTTCCTGATTACCAGAGCTGCTGACTCACAGCAACTTCAGGTCCCCACCGGATGCAGAGGCAACAGCCTTCCACTGAGTCCACCAGCTCCCGCAGCTGTGCAAGGTGTAATCTTTATAACAAATCTTTATTTCTGCATCACTCACAGCGGCTCTGCTCCTTGATCAAACCCAAGCTCCTACAGCCCTTTCCCCCAGGCTCTCTGGATACAGTATCTTTGATCACATGGCTGCCCCAAAGAAATTTGTTCCTGGTGATTGGGCAAAGTCACAGTCAAAGTGGGATTGGTGAGCCTCTCACACCCTTTCTCTTTCTTTTGCCACAGTCTGGTGGTGTTTCTGGAGGCAGGAGCTAAATCAGATCTGACTTGTAGTGAAACTCAATGCAAGATACTTTGGAGTTATTCAAGGTTGTATCTGCCCATGCAGAGTTGAGCTGAACTCAGCTTTGCTGTCACTGCTTTTGGAGGCTATGGGCCACCTCCACCCCTTTGTGGTTACTCTCAGGTGTCACTGGTGCATATGATCTTGTGCAGAGAGCTGGGCTTGTGACTTGTCACAGTCAGACTAGAAGGGATTGCCTATAGTAAGTGCTATGTTCCCAGAGGCTCTGGAGACTGATGTCTTCATCCAGGTGTTTTAAAGTCCAAAATTTCACCATTAGGGAGTCATTTCTTTGGATTAGTTTTCCTGATGTCATTAAAATGACATATACTTTTGATAAAAAGGATCATCTGCAGAGTGTAATGGAAATAACATAGTTTCTGGAATCATATAGCTCTGAACTCAAATCCTATCATCTCTGCCATTTAAAACAGCTGTGAGACTGCAGTAAGATAGTTATTTAACTTCTTAACCCTGCAGTTTTCTTGCCTTTTAAAATAGAAATAATAATAATAATACCCAGTTCAGGCTATACCTTAGTCTGTTTAGGCCGCTATAACAAAAGTCTCTTAGACTGAGTGAGTGGCTTATAAACATAAATTTACGTGCACAGTCCTGTAGGCTGGTTGAGAATCAGCCATCTTTTTGCTGTGCTCTCACATGGTGGAGGGCCTCTTTTATGAGGGAACTAATCTCATTCATAACTCCACTTTCATGACCCAATCACCTCCCAGAGGCCCCATCACCTAATACCATCACATTGGAAATTATGAATTTGGGGAGAACACAAATATTCCATCTATCACAGTATACAAGCAAACATATATGAAAGTACCTAGCACAATGCCTGGCATGTAGGTGATGCTGAGTAAACGTTAGCATTTACTCCTGATTTCCTTTTCTTGAGGTGAGTTATACATTGGAATTCTAAAGTTCTGGGTACATCACCATTATTGCAGTACCATCACAGTCAGGATCTAGTGGGTGAGTGTTAAGAGTCTACTATGAGTGCGTATATGTGTGTGTGTATGTGTTTTAGAAGAGAGAAAGGTCACCAGAAGACCAGAAGATGAGATAAGTACGTTTGGAAAAACTGGTTCATTTCCATTTATTAATACCTCTCTCTGCTTCCATTGCCAGTGTTTCAAGTTGTCCTTTACTTCCTAGATTATTTCAATAGTTTTACCTGGTTCTTTTGACTCTAGTCTTATTTCTTTTTAGTTTATACTCTTAGAAATCAGTGATCAAAGTACAAATCAAAATTTATTTTAAATCCTTAAAACTCACTGATTCTTCAAATTATGCTTGTCATTTGATCTAAATCCTAATCTTAGTCTGGAAAGCACTCCACATCCTGGCCCCAGTCTACCCCTCCCCCATCAACTTAATTTCCCCCTTCTCCCCCCAACTCATTACACTTTAGCCACTCTAGAACTCTCCCAGAATTTGGGATCCCTGAATTTAAGGCCTTTGTCCATCTTTCCCTCATCCCTCCTCCCCTCCCCTCCTCTTCTCTATCCTCCCTGTCCCTCTCCCCCTCCCTCCCCTCACTTCTATTCTTCTGTCTGACTTCTACTCAACTTTTACATCTTTATTCATATGTAATTTCCTCTAGGAAACTTTCCCAATGGAACAAAATCAGGCCCACTTCTTATCTTTCTCATAGAAGAGCTTTTCTATGGTTTTCTTCTCATAGTTTATGTCACATTTCATAATTATAGAATTATATGTATAGTTTCTTTCTGAGTGTTGTCTCCTCTTACAGAGTGGGAGCATGACAGTCTTGTTCCCTGCTGCATTACCAGCAGCTAGTACACTTCCCCTAATGCAGAAGTCTCAGTGCTGGTCAATGATGAATGAATATAAAATAGTATACTGGGATAAATCTATCTGCACGTGATTCACATGTTCTGTTTCACAAGGTCATGGTCTTGAGCTTGTGATTTCAGAGTCTTACAAAAGCCACCAAGATAATACAAATCCTGTTTAACTTTTTTTAATTTTGTTTCCTTTTTCTTTTTTAAACCGAGACATAACTTACACAGAGTAAACTGCACAAATACTACATGTGCAGATGGTGAGATTTTCATAAGTATACACTCATGGAACCACTATCCAGATGAAGATCCAGAATATCCAAGCATCCAGTAGGCTCCTTTGTACCCTTTTGATTCTATAACCCCCCCTTCTTCCCCTTCCCCAACTTGGCCAGGTTAATCACTCTTCTAATTTATATCACCAAAGATTAGTTTTGTCTGCTTCAAAATTTTATGTCAGGGAAATCATACAGTTGGTATGTTTTTGTCTGGCTTTTTTTTCTCAACATGTTTTGGTATTCAATCATGTTACTGTGTGTAGCAGTATATATATATGTATTTTAATTTATCTGTTGCGACTTTCTTGGTGGTTCAGTGGCTAAGATTGTGGTCCATTGCAGGGAGCCCAGGTTTGATCCCTGGTCTGTGAATTAGATCCTACATGCCACAACTAAGACCTGGTGCAGTCAAATAAATAAATAAAATATTTTTAAAAATATTATATGTGTAATTGTTGAGTAGTATTTCATTGAATGTGTATATATATTTATATGTTACAATTGATCCATTCTACTGTTGTCTGGTATTCAGTTTTCAACTTTAGACTATTATGAATAAAGCTGCTATGAACATTCATGCACATGTCTTTTGGTGGACATGTCTTTGGGGACAGAACGAGGAGTGGAATTGGTGGGTTTCTGTCTTTAAACCAGGCTCCTTTGGTCTGTGGTGCATTCTTTTTTTCAATATTTTATTTTATGGAACTTTTTATTTTTTACTGGTGTATAGCCTATTAACAACATTGTGATAATTTCTGGTGAACAGTGAAGGGACCCAGCCATACATACATGTAGATCCATTCTCCCCTCAAACCCCTCTGTCCTCCAGGCTGCCACATAACATTGAGCAGAGTTCCATGTGCTACATAGTAGGTTCTTGTTGGTTATCCATATTAAATATATCAGTATGTACATGCCCATCCCAAACTCCCTAACTATCCTTTCCCCTGGCAACCATAAGTTTGTTAAGCCTCTTTCTGTTTTGTAAGTAAGTTCAATTGTATCATTTCTTTTCAGATTCCACATATAAGGGATGTCATATGATAGTTCTTCTTCTCTGACTTACTCTACTCAGTTCAACACTCTCTAGGTCCATCCATATTGTTGCAAGTGGCATTATTTCATTCTTTTTAGTGATTGAGTAATATTCCATTGTATATATGTACCACATCTTTATCCATTCCTCTGCTGATGGACATTTAAGTTGCTTCCATTTCTTGGCTATTGTAAACTGTGCTGCAATGAACATTGGGATCCATGTATCATTTCAGATCATGTTTTTCTCTGGATATATGCCCAGGAGTGGGATTACAGGGTCATACAGAAGCTCTATTTTTAGTTTTTAAGCAAACTCCATACTGTTTTCATAGTGGCTGTACCAATTTACAGTGTAAATTTATAGTTTACAGTTATAGTCTCTCCACACCTTGCCAGCATTTATTGTTCATGAATTTTTTGGTGATAGCTATTCTGGCTGGTGTGAGGTGATATCACATTGCAGTTTTGGTTTGTGTTTCTCTAGTAATTAGCAATGTTTAACATCATTTCATGTGCTTATTGGCCATCTGTCTGTCTCTTTGGAGAAATTTCTATTTAGGTCTTCTGCCCAGTTTTTGAGTGGGTTATTTGTTTTGATGCTGTTAAACATCATAAGCTGTTTATAAATTTTGAAGACTAATCTCTTATTGGTCACATTATTTACAAATATTTTCTCCTAATCTGTGGATTGTCTTTTTCTTTTGTTTATTGTTTCCTTTGCTGTGCAAAAGCTTTTGAGTTTAACCTGGTCCCATTTTTTTAAATGCCCTTTATTCTGGGAGATGAATCAAGAAAGATATTGCTGTGATTTATGCCAGAGAGTGTTTTGCCTATGTTTTCCTCTAGGAGTTTTACAGTGTCTGGTCTCATGTTTAGGTCTTTCATCCATTTTGAATGTATTTTTATGTGTGGGGTTAAAGAATGATCTAATGATATTAGACTCTCCAGTTTTCCCAGCATCAATTGTTGAAGAGAGTGTCTTTCCAACATTGTGTAGTGTTTCCTCCTTTGTCATAGATTAATTGACCATAGGTGCATGGGCTTATTTATGGGTTTTCTATCTTGTTCCATTGATCTAATTTCTATTTTTGTGCCAGTATCATACTATTTTGATGACTGTAGCTTTGTAGTATAGTCTTAAGTCAGGGAGACTAATTCCTCCAAGTTTATCTTTTGGTGGGCACGTCTTTGGGGATAGAATGAAGAGTAGAACTTATGGGTTTCTATCTTTAATATGGCTCTTTTGGTATGTGGTGTAGTCTTCAAAAAAAATTCTGGCACATCTTAATCTTAATCTGAATTTAAAATTGAGATAAATTAGGGGTGATTATCCATGTAGCTCCAAGCTTCTTACTTGTATGAAATCCTTCCTATGGCTTTTTTATTGATTGCATTATGGGATTTGTGTCAATATCACTTAACAATTTGGTGCAGAGCCAGTGGGATGATAGTTCCAAGCAACTTAAAATTGTTCTCTAAAGGGACTCAGTCTATTGAAGCTTAGTCAGGAACCATATTAAGTTAATTCAAAAATGGTCATCTAAGCCAATAAGAAAATGTTATTCTCTTTGTTTAAGTCATTGAGCTCTCGAAGCATTCCTGGACAAATTTTTTTTCAATTATAGTCATCCTAAGATAATTGCTTTGGCCGTTCCTATAAAGCACTGTAGCTAACAGGTCATTTACCCTCCAATTTATACTAAATACCAGTAGTAATATTGACTGTTTGCTATAACATAGGTGTGGAAGATTTTCTAACATAAATAGGTAGTTATTTTTTCCTTTCTGTAGGAACACATAGGGCTAATAAGCTGTGACCATTAAATAGTATCCACCAAATTTTGTGTGCCTTTTTCCCAAAAGATAAATTATACTGTAGGAGGACGAACTTTATCCCTGAAGATTCTCTTGCCAAAACCTTCTTGCTTCCCCTTGAAGGACTCATGTGTTGTTTAATTTTCTATGGGAGAATTTGCAAAAATTTCCCTTAGTGCCCTGTATGAGGTAAGAAAAGCTCAGAGTTGGCCCCAGGAGAGGTAATAAGTACAATTAGACCACCTTGCCCATTGGAGGCAGTGGACCACTTACTCGCCTAGACCACAGAGAGGGCTATGCCTACCTCTGTCTGCTTCTAAGAACTCAAGAGGCTTATTGGCTTAGGGGGGCTGGAACCACCCAGTTGTGGAAGAGTAGAACTTTCATCAGAGAGATGGAAGCATGTGGCAAATATGTGAATCATGCTTTGAGTGAAAATGCAGAGACAACCACATCCATTTGGACACCTGCTTCTTAGTGTCCTTGAAACATCCTTCTCATTGCAATGAAAAACATTCCAGGAATGGGAGACAAGTCTCCTATTTTAACTAAATTCTAAAATAGCATTAAATGATGTATTTAATTCCCACTATGAGCTTAACTAAGCAGCTATCATCATCATCCCCAATTTAAATATAGGGAAACTAAGGTTCTTTGAGGTTGGATATTTTGGCTAAGCTCGCAGAGTGATGATATAGATTTGAACCCAGGCAGCTCAACTCCAGAGCCTGAAAGGGTTTGGGGAAGAGACAGTTCCAACATAGGGTAACATCCTCCCATTCTCCCCCTACCTTTTTAAGTTTCATCTGAAAATGTCATGCAAGGTCACCTTTACTGCACAGAGAAGATGAAGAAACAAATAAATATGGGGGAGGAGGAAATGGAAAATAAAACTCCCACTGGGGTCTGGCTATTAATGTGTTTGCACTGTTCCTATACATGAATAGATCTGGTTCTGAGTCTGCTACTGAAAAGGAACCAAAAATGACCTTGAATTGAAACTCTTGCATAGGAAGGTGCTGTGATGAGCTCACAGAGACCACAGCACACCTCTGCAAGGGCTCTGAGCACCGTCGTCATGGTTGCTTCCAGCCAGTGGAGGGATGGGGCGGGGGCATGCTGGTTATGTAGTTTCAGTTCTGACGACCTGACTACCAACACAAGGCCTGGGTTTTCCACTCTACAGGATGGAGATGTCCTTTCCAAAAGGGGGACTCTTCCATCAGTGGCCTCTTAAGGTATGCTGCCTTTGTAGAGGCAAAGCCCTAGTTAACATAAACGTGGCTGAGATGAGGGGGTCTCTTAAGCAAATATCAATATCAGCCAAGCCCTCCCCTCTTTTGCCTCATCTCCTATCGTTACTTTCACTCTTAGTCATGTCCAACTCTTTGTGGGCCCCTGGACTGTAGCCTGCCAGGTTCCTCTGTCCATGGGATTTTCCAGGCAAGAATACTCGAGTGGATTGCTATTCCCTTCTCCAGGAGATCTTCCTAACCTAGGGATCAAACCCGTGTGCCCTGCATCTCCTGCGCTGGCAGGCAGATTCTTTACCACTGAGTCACATTGCCTATTGTTTCCCCTCTTTTCCCTCTTTCAGTCACCTTTTGCTGTTCTGGAACATACCAGGCACACTCTTGCCTCAGAGCCTTTACACATGCTCTTTATCCTGCCCAGAAGCTTCACCTTTAGCTATTCCATGGTTTCCTTTCTTCTCTCAGGCCTTTCCTCAAATATCCTCCCTTCAGTGAGACCTTTCCTAGTTATCTGTTATAGCCGCAGCTGCATTCTGAACTGCATCCACCCTGCAATACACAGTCCTGCTTCCTCTCCTCTTCCCATTTTTGATTGTCTCCTCTAACTGAAGGTTAGCTCCATGAAGGCAAGGATTTATGTCTGCTTGATGCCTGTCTATATTTAAGCACCCAGGCAAGGGGGAGCCATGTGATTATGCCAAGTTGCTTCAGTCATGTCCCAACTCTTTGTGACCCTATGGACTGTAGCCCAGCCAGACTCTCTGTCCATGGGATTCTCCAGGAAAGAATTCTGGAGTAGGTTGCCATTTCCTCTTCCAGGTTATCTTCCCAACCTAGGAATTGAACCCAGGTCTCTTCTGTCTCCTGCATTGGCAGGCAAATTCTTTACCACTAGTGCTACCTGGGAAGTCCCCAGTGTGTAACCAGTACTCAATAAAAAATATGTGGAATGGATTAATGAGTAAATTCACAGATACTGGCTCTGCCATGTATTACCAGGCAACCTTTAGCAAATCAGTTAGTGAGGTTTATTCTACTTCTATAAAATTGGGATGGTAATTTCTACCCTCCAATTGTGAATTTTAAACAAGATTACAAAAGTACATTCGTAGGACAATATTTGCGTGCACTCAATGATTTATTTTGTGAGTTTGATGAAAGTAGTACACATAATAGTAATAAACATTTTTAGATTATTTATAGAAAATAAACTACAAGGCACAGTTTTAAGCACTTTATCTACCTTAATTCATTTAATTTGTACATCCTGTAAGGTATGTACTATTATTATCATCATGCTTATCTGACAAATAAGGAAACTGCAAGACTAACTTGCCCAAGGTCACAAGACTAGAAAAAAAAAAATCACTGAACCTGGATTTGAACTCAGGCTGATCTGTTTCCAAAGTCCATCAGTTAGCTACTTCCCCACATTGCTTCCCCCAGGAAAGAAGGTACAATTTATTTAATACAGGTATAGAAAAGCACATTCAAGTAGTGAAAACGTCAGTTCACAAATAGTTTATTTAACTAGTGGAATGTCTTTGTAGATAAAAAATAATAATAATTCACTCAATTGAAATATTTAGACAGTGGCTAAATTATATTGAACCCCAAACCATGAAATATCTTTGGACAAGAAATGCTACCACTGAGGAGCTATGTGGAAACTGCAGTTTATTTAGACACAGTCTATATGAACCAATACATTTCCATTTTAAAATAGAGAGCAGTGTCATTTAGTTTCCAAAGTTGAGTGGAAACAAAACCCAGGGCCATATAGACACACCCTAAAACAAGCACCTGCTTTTGAGGCTGCATCAAATATCATTATCCTGTTTTTCTTGTGAATTGGCTTCAATCATTTGTGATTCCTGTGCATTTAGCATATCTCATAACCAGCAGTCATTCATAGCCTATTTTAAGTTTGGTTGGTTTCGCTCATGAGAGAGAACTCAGTAAGACTATGTCTTCTCCATTCATGGTGCTGGTTCTACAAGTCACTGCATACCCATTAGGGCAGCATACACACACAAACTTTCCAAATCATCTTTAAAGGCTTTCAGTTCCCTTTTTTCTTTTTTTGGTTTCTATTGCCTTCCCAGTAATGGCTAAGACGTTGTCAGTTTGCCTTTCTTCTTGAGATTTCTCTAGAAGGCCTTGTGGCCTGAGCATTCATTTGGGACCCAGTTTTAATTTCCTATTGGTTTTAGTTTGGCTGTTTTACTTGCAAGGACAGAAAGCCATTTAAGTCAGCTTAAGACAAAGGGCTTTAGCATATTGGATCACATCACTTTATTTTTAAATGATGAAGGAATATGGAAATCCAAGAACCAGGAACCGTATTAAATGTTGGCCTCAAAGAGCCTGGAGCTCAAAGGTGACTCTAGATTCAAGAAGGCTCCCAGGCCTTCAGCAGCAGGAGTTCATGGATCTTTGATTTCTATGATTAAGTGACATGCTATATATCCACTTCATCTGGTCCTAGCACTAAATGATGGCTATTTTTCTTCATGCTCAGGGCCCTAAGAGAGAATCTGATTGGTCCAGTCCACCTTCCAGGGCAAACTAGAACTCCCTTACCAGTCTATGGATTGGGTACTGGTGCCTGGGCTACAGCCAATTGTTTATGGACAGAGGAGGTAGGGCTCTGAGTACTAAACATGGCTTCCTGGGCCTGCCCCTTTGGCAGGAAGTGTGGGCAGGGTGGATCCCCTCAGAAGAGGTTGTGAGTGGGTTGGCACAGTGCTGACCTTTCCAGAATATCATCTTGTAAGAGACTAAAGTGCTATCCAAATCACACAATCATTTACCAATGTAAGATGATATTATATTGACAAAGATGCAACTTGGAAAGACATCTACAAAACCACATATAAACATCTTTGCAATTGGCATGCTTAAAACCTGAAACAAATTTCATTATTTCTTCGCAGTATGTTTTGTCTAAAAATGTTTGTTCTTTTGCCTGATACGTCAAGCTGTTAAAGCCCTGTGGCTTTCTTAGTCAGGCCCTCCAAGTTTTGGTGAACAGATTACACTCAGCACAGTTCTGGCTGATGCCATTCATAGAAGTTTCAGTGTGTTGACCAAACTGAAGCTTCATTAACCTTTGCAGTTGCCTAGTCAGTTACTGAGGTTTTAATTGAGCTTCTTAAACCCACTGACTAGTTATTACCATTGGCTGAGTATACACAATGTCAAGGGCCACAGTTTTAAACGCAGGCAGAACATGTGACTTCAGAGGTCCCTTGTGTCAAATTTGTGATGCCCATGGTGTTGGTGAGCTCTCCTTTGAGGATTGGCCTACTGCCACCCATGGACCCTGAAGAACAAGGGGCATACAATGGGAACATTCAAGATCCAGGTCTGGATGCATTGCTGCAGTGGCTGGGAGAGTTGTGGTGGTGGTGGTAGGGATGGCTGGTGTAAAGGTATATGGCATGACATACTTGCCCGGCATTACAATTCTAGAGAGCAAAACCCCTTAGGCAAAGATCAGATCTTTATGCTTAAGGTAACTGTTTTAAGATGAGTTGAGTCACTACCCATGGCAGGCACTGGTGATGTGCATCTGTGTGAATGGCACTCTCTTTTCTTGAGTCCCCAACAGAAACCAGTCTCTCCTGACACTAGAGGTCCATAGCACTCTCGCTGTGCTTCTCTGTGGCCTACATCATTGTCTACCCATATTGACAATCTCTGTCTGATTTTTCACCACCCTCTAATGGAAGCTTCTATCAACACAAGATCAATGTCTAGTTCCTTTCTGGTGTTCCTGCCATTTAATAAATATTTGTTGAATGAATGAGAGAAAGAACCTAAACCTTTTCAGTCACCAGATTGACTGTGGCCATGTTGCTTCACTGTTCTCTTTGCTCAGTGACAATATTTGGCCTAAGAGGAATGTCTGAGATGGGATCATTTTTAAGTGAAGCTAATTTCATATCGTTTATTTAAAATTATCAAATATCTGTAATGTGGATATTGTGAAACACCATCAGTATATCCTGTAATATGTAGAAGGGTCCACAGACACAGCAGATTACCAGCAGAAGGACAAAATTTCAAAGGAGCAGATCAGGCAATTTCCTTGAGTGTGTGGAGAGAATGAGGTAGAGAAGGGAGAGGAGTGGCCGGTAATAGCTAATGTTAATTGATAGTTTACCCATGTGCCAGGTCCTGTTATAAGCATTTTACATAATTAACTCATTTAAAACTCACAACAGAGACTTACCTTGTAGTCCAATGGCTAAGACTTCATGCTCCCTTTTCAGGAAACTAGATCCCTTAGGCTGCAACTAAAGGTCTCACATGTTGCAACAAAGGCCCAGCACAGCCAAAATAAATAAATAAAACTCACAACAGACATATGGGGGAGTTACCACTATCCCATTTTACAGGTGAGTCTGGCACAAGACAGAGAAAGTTGTCCTGTGGTCTGTGGAGTCTGACTTGTACTCTAGGACTCCCCTTCTCCTTCATCTTCTCTTTTTTCCTTCCCTTCTGTTTGTACCTCATAAATTCAAAACATTGTTGATAAATGTTAAATATTGTTAAATACTAGATGTTAAAATATGGCTGCGTGGTGCAGGAGGGGCGGCTGCAAGGCGCAGGATCTGCTGAGAGGAGCTACCACACGTCCAAGGTCAGGAGCAGCAGCTGCACTTTGCTGGAGCAGCAACAAAGAGATACCCCATGTGCAAGTTAAGAGAAACCCAAGTAAGAGGGTAGGCGCTGAGAGAGGGCATCAGAGGGAAAACAGACTGAAACCACAGTCACAGACAGCTAGCCAGTCTGATCACAGACCACAGCTTGTCTAACTCAATGAAACTAAGCCATGCCGTGTGGCGCCACCCTAGACAGAGGGGTCATGGTGGAGAGGTCTGACAGAATGTGGTCCACTGGAGAAGGGAATGGCAAACCACTTCAATATTCTTGCCTTGAGAACCCCATGAACAGCATGAAAAGGCAAAAAGATAGGACACTGAAAGATGACCTCCCCAGGTTGGTAGGTGCCCAATATGCTACCGGAGAAGAGTGCAGAAATAACTCAAGAAAGAATGAAGGGATGGAACCAAAGCAAAAAAACAAAAACAAAAACAAAAACACCCAGTTGTGGATGTGACTGGTGATAGACGCAGGGTCTGATGCTGTAAAGAGCAATATTGCACAGGAACCTGGAATGTTAAGTCCATGAATCAAGGCAGATTGGAAGCGGTCAAACAGGAGATGGTGACAGTGAATGTCGACATTCTAGGAATCAGTGAACTAAGAGGGGCTGGATGGGGGATTTAACTCAGATGAGCATCATATCTACTACTGTGGGCAGGAATCCCTTAGAAGAAATGGAGTAGCCCTCATAGGCAACAAGAGTCCAGAATGCAGTACTTGGATGCAATCTCAAAAACGACAGAATGACCTCTCCTCGTTTCCAAGGCAAACCATTCAGTATCACCGTAATCCAAGTCTATGCCCTGACCAGGAATGCAGAAGAATCTGAAGTTGAACGGTTCTATGAAGACCTTTTAAGACTAATGAAAAAAAACCACGTCCTTTTCATTATAGGGGACTGGAATGTAAAAGTAAGAAGTCAAGAAACATCTGGAATAACGCAAATTTGGTCTTGGAGTACAGAATGAAGCAGGGCAAAGGCTAATAGAGTTTTACCAAGAGAACACACTGGTCATAGCAAACACTGTCTTCCAGCAACACAAGAGAAGACTCTACACATGGACATCACCAGATGGTCAATACCAAAATCAGGTTGATTATATTCTTTGCAGCCAAAGATGGAGAAGCTCTATACAATCAGCAAAAACAAGACTGGGAGCCAACTGAGGCTCAGATGAAGAACTCCTTATTGCCAAATTCAAACTTAAATTGAAGAAAGTGGAGAAAATCACTACACCATTCAGGTATGACCTAAATCAATCCCTTATGATTATACAGTGGAAGTGAGAAATAGATTTAAAGGACTAGATCTGATAGAAAGAGTGCCTGATGAATTATGGATGGAGGTTCGTGACATTGTACAGGAGGCAGGGATCAAGACATTTCCCAAGAAAAAGAAGTGCAAAAATGTGAAATGGCTGTCTGAGGAGGCCTTACAAATAGCTGTGAAAAGAAGACAAGTGAAAAGCAAAGGAGAAAAGGAAAGATATTCCCATCTGAATGCAGAGTTCCAAAGAATACCAAGGAGAGATAAGAAAGCCTTCCTTAGCAATCAATGGAAAGAAACAGAGGAAAACAGTACAAGAGAAAAACTAGAGATATCTTCAAGAAAATCTAATTAGAGATACCAAGGGAATATTTCATGCAAAGAGGAACTCAATAAAGGACAGAAATGGTATGGGCCTAACAGGAGCAGAAGACATTAAGAAGAGGTGGCAAGGATAAACAGAAGAACTGTACAAAAAAGATCTTCATGGCCCAGATAATCACAATGGTGTGATTACTCACGTAAAGCCAGACATCCTGGAATGTGAAGTCAAGTGGGCCTTAGGAAACATCACTATGAACAAAGCTAGTGGAGGTGATGGAATTCCATTTGAGCTATTTCAAATACTAAATGATGATGCTGTGAAAGTGCTGTACTCAATATGCCAGCAAATTTGGAAAACTCAGCAAGGGCCCCAGGACTAGAAAAGGTCAGTTTTCATTCCAATCTCAAAGAAGGAAGTGCCAAAGAATGCTCACTACTGCACAATTGCACTCATCTCAGTTCAGTTCAGTTCAGTTGCTCAGTTGTGTCCGACTTTTTGCAACCCCATGAACCGCAGCACACCAGGCCTCCCAGTCCATAACCAGCTCCTGGAGTCTACCGAACCCATATCCATCGAGTTGGGGATGCCATCCAGCCATCTCATCCTCTGTCATCCCCTTCTCCTCCTGCCCCCAATCCTTCCCAGAATCAGGGTCTTTTCCAATGAGTCAACTCTTCACATGAGGTGGCCAAAGTATTGGAATTTCAGCTTCAACATCAGTCCTTCCAATTAACACCCAGGACTGATCTCCTTTAGGATGGACTTGTTGGATCTCCTTGCAGTCCAAGGGACTCTCAAGAGTCTTCTCCAACACCACAGTTCAAAAGCATCAGTTCTTCAGCTCTCAGCCTTTTTCACTGTCCAAATCTCACATTATACATGACTGCTGGAAAAACCATAGCCTTGACTAGACAGATCTTTGTTGGCAAAGTAATGTCTCTGCTTTTCAATATGCTGTTCAGGTTGGTCATAACTTTCCTCCCAAGGAGTAGGCGTCTTTTGATTTCATGGCTGCAATAACCACTACAGTGATTTTGGAGCCCCCCAAAATAAAATCTGACACTGTTTCCACTGTTTCCCATCTATTTCCCATGAAGTGATGGCACCAGATGCCATGATCTTAGTTTTCTTAATGTTGAGCCTTAAGCCAACTTTTTCATTCGCTCTTTCACTTTCAGCAAGAGGCTCTTTAGTTCCTCTTCACTTTCTGCCATAAGGGGAGTGTCATCTGCATATTGAGGTTATTGATATTTCTCCCAGCAATCTTGATTCCAGCTTTTGCTTCTTCCAGCTCAGCATTTCTCATGATGTACTCTGTATATAAGTTAAATAAGCATGGTGACAATATACAGCCTTGACATACTCCTTTTCCTATTTGGAACCAGTCTGTTGTTCCATGTCCAGTTCTAACTGTTACTTCCTGACCTGCATACAGGTTTCTCAAGAGGCAGGTCAGGTGGTCTGGTATTCTCATCTCTTTCAGAATTTTCCACAGTTTATTGTGATCCACACAGTCAAAGGCTTTGGCATAGTTAATGAAGCAGAAGTAGATATTTTTCTGAAACTCTCTTGCTTTTTTGATGATCCAGCGGATGTTGGCAATTTGATCTCTGGTTCCTCTGCCTTTCCTGAAAGCAGGTTGAACATCTGGAAGTTCACGGTTCATGTACTGCTGAAGCCTCGCTTGGAGAATTTTGAGCATTCCTTTACTAGCGTGTGAGATGAGTGCAATTGTGTGGAGGTTTGAGCATTCTTTGGCATTGCCTTTCTTTGGGATAGGAATGAAAACTGACCTTTTCCAGTACTGTGGCCACTGCTGAGTTTTCCAAATTTGCTGGCGTATTGAGTGCAGCACTTTCACAGCATCATCTTTTAGGATTTGAAATAGCTCAACTGGAATTCCATCAACTCCACTCGCTTTGTTTGTGGTGAGGCTTTCTAAAGACCACTTGACTTCTCGTTCCAAAATGTCTGGCTCTAGCTGAGTTTGAGTGATCACACCATCGTGATTATCTGAGTCGTGAAGATCTTTTTTGTACAGTTGTTCTGTGTATCCTTGCCACCTCTTCTTAATATCTTCTGCTTATGTTAGGTCCATACCATTTCTGTCCTTTATTGAGCCCATCTTGGCATGAAATGTTCCCTTGGTATGTCTAATTTTCTTGAAGAGATCTCTAGTCTTTCCCGTTCTGTTGTTTTCCTCTATTTCTTTGCATTGATCCCTAAGGAAAGCTTTATCTCTCCTTGCTGTTGTTTGGAATTCTGCATTCAGATGGGAATATCTTTTCTTATCTCCTTTACTTTTCGCTTCTCTTCTTTTCACAGCTATTTGTAAGGCCTCCTCAGACAGCCATTTTGCTTTTTTGCATTTCTTTTTCTTGGGAATGGTCTTAATCCCTGTCTCCTGTACAATGTCATGAACCTCTGTTCACAGTTCATCAGGCACTGCCTATCAGATATAGTCCCTTAAATCTGTTTCTCACTTCCACTGTATAATTACAAGGGATTTGATTTAGGTCATACCTGAATGGTCTAGTGGTTTTCCCTACTTTCTTCAGTTTCAGTCTGAATTTGATAGTAAGGAGTTCATGATCTGAGCCACAGTCAGCTCCTGGTCTTGTTTATGCTGACTGTATAGAGCTTCTCCATCTTTGAATGCATAGAATATAATCAATCTGATTTCGGTATTGACCACCTGGTGATATCCATATGTAGAATCTTCTCTTGTGTTGTTGGAAGAGGGTGTTTGCTATAACCAGTGTATTCTCTTGGCAAAACTCTATTAGCCTTTGCCCTGCTTCATGCTGTACTCCAAGGCCAAATTTGCCTGTTACTCCAGGTATTACCTGACTTCCTACTTTTGCATTCCAGCCCCATATAATGAAAAGGACATCTTTTATGGGTGTTAGTTCTAAAAGATCTTGTAGGTCTTCATAGAACCATTCAACATCAGCTTCTTCAGCATTACTGGTCATGGCATAGGCTTGGATTACTGTGATATTGAATGGTTTGCCTTGGAAATGAAGAGAGATCATTCTGTCATACTTTTTTGGATCCAAGTACTGCATTTTGGACTCTTTTGTTGACCATGATGGCTACTCCATTTCTTCTAAGGGATTCCTGCTCACAGTAGTAGATATAATTTTCATTGGAGTTAAATTCACCCATTCCAGTCCATGTTAGTTCACTGATATCTAGACTGTTGACATTCACCTTTCCATATCCTGTTTGACCACTTCCAATATTCCTTGATTCATGGACTTAACATTCCAGTTAATATTGCTCTTTACAACATTGGACCTTGGTTCTATCACCAGTCACATCCACAGCTGGGCACCGATTTTGCTTTGGATCTATCCCTTCATTCTTTCTGGAATTATTTATCCACTGATCTCCAGTAGCATATTGGGCACCTACCAACCCGCGGAGTTGCTCTTTTAGTTTCCTATCTTTTTGCCTTTTCATGCTGTTCATGGGGTTCTCAAGGCAAGAATACTGAAGTGGTTTGCCATTCCCTTCTCCAGTGGACCACATTCTTTCAGACCTCTCCACCATGACCCTTCCATCTTGCATGGCCCCACACGGCATGGCTTAGTTTCATTGAGTTAGACAAGGCTGTGTTCCGTGTGATCAGATTGTCTAGTATGGTTTTAGTATGTCTGCCCTCTGATGCCCTTTTGTAGCACTTACCCTCCTGCTTGGATTCTCTTACCTCTGACATTGGATACCTCTTCACGGTATCATCACACTAGCACTCATCTCACACGCTAGTCAAGTAATGCTCAAAATTTTCCAAGCCAGGCTTCAACAATACATGAACTGTTAACTTCCAGATGTTCAAGCTGGTTTTGGAAAAGCCAGAGGAACCAGAGATCAAATTGCCACCATCCATTGGAGCATCAAAAAAGCAAGAGAGTTCCAGATAAACATCTATTTCTGCCTTATTGACTATGTCAAAGGCTTTTACTGTGTGGGTCACAACAAACTGTGGAAAATTGTGAAAGAGATGAGAATACCAGATCACCTGACCTGCCTCTTGAGAAACCTGTTTGCAGGTCAGGAAGTAACAGTTAGAACTGGACATGGAACAACAGACTGGTTCCAAATAGGAAAAGGAGTTCATCAAGTCTGTATATTGTCACCCTGCTTAAACTTATATGCAGAATACATCATGAGAAATGCTGAGCTGGAAGAAGCACAAGCTGGAATCAACATTGCCGAGAGAAATATCAATAACCCTAGATATACAGATGACACCACCCTTGTGGCAGAAAGTGAAGAAGAACTAAAGAGCCTCTTGATGAAAGTGAAAGAGGAGAGTGAAAAGGTTGGCTTAAAGCTCAGCTTTCCGAAAATTAAGATCATGACATCTGGTCCCATGACTTCATGGCAAGTAGATGGGGAAACAATGGAAACAGTGGCTGACTCTATTCAGTGGGCTCCAAAATCTCTGCTGATAGTGATTGCAGCCGTGAAATTAAAAGATGTTTAGTCCTTAGAAGGAAAGATATGACCAACCTAGATAGCATATTAAAAAGCAGAGACATTACTTTGCCAACAAAGATCCAGCTAGTCAAGGCTATGGTTTTTCCAGTAGTCATGTATGGATGTGAGAGTTGGAGTATAAAGAAAACTGAGCGCCGAAGAATTGATGCTTTTGAACTGTGGTGTTGGAGAAGACTCTTTAGAGTCCCTTGAACTGCAAGGAGATCCAACCAGTCCATCCTAAAGGAGATCATTCCTGGGTGTTCATTGGAAGGACTGATGTTGAAGCTGAAATTCCAATACTTTGGCCACCTGTTGTGAAGTGCTGACTCGTTGGAAAAGACCCTGATGCTGCTTAAGACTGAAGGCAGGAGGAGAAGGGGTCGACAGAAGATGACATCACCAACTCAATGGACATGCGTTTGTGTAAACTCTGGACGTTGGTGATGGACTGGGAGGCCTGGTGTGCTGTGGTTCATGGGGATACAAGTGAACAACTGAACTGAACTGAACTGAACTAAGAGCAATTTATTCACTCATTAATTTATTAGCAAAATTTCACGAACCATTATTATGTGACAGACACCTTTCCAGCAGTGAGTATATTTGCCTTCTGAGAAGCCTTGAATGGTCAAAAACGAGGTGATCATCATTCCTGATTTCATCCTTGTTGGACCATGCTAGCTCCTTTCTGCTCTCATTGAAGTAAGCCTAGGTCTCTGATAGTCTTCAAAATATTAATAGATGGGAGGGATGTGGGAAGGGGGTTCTGGAAAGGGAACACACGTATACCCATGGTGGATTCATGTCAATGTATGGCAAAACCAACACGATAATGTAAAGCAAAAAATAAAGTAATTAATTAAAAAATATATCAATAGAGTGTCAGTGAGATAGACAAATGCACTTTTTGCTAATCTTATTGCTTCTCAGAGTATAATGTTGGCGTGGTATTTTTCAAAATAAAACAAAACTGTCCTTCACTGGTGAAAATGAGATGACGTGAAGATAGGAGTCAGAGAGCTCTATCCTACTGCTGTCCATAGCTTGTAGCATGTGCAGCTACTCCAGCTTGAGCAGGTCTACTTTTCCAGTCACACCAGATGAAGGCATTTACTGCCTTGAACCTACTCTGACTTTCATAGATACTACTTCAAAACCTCCAGTGTTATTTAGATAAATAATTCCCACTTCCTGGAAGGGTCTTTTTATTCCTCACTTATATTTATTGTTGACAATTTTTGTTTGGTGATTGAGAAAGCTTTCTGGCAAAATCTGTGTCTAAGACAAGGAAGCTAAGAAAAATGGCAGAAAGGTTCAACTTCGTCCTACCAGACCAAAAGCAAGAAGAAATTCACCCTTCTGGGAACTTAAGTGTCATGTGTACCCACTGCCCAAAGAACAGGAATTACATAATTCTTCAGATATTATACTTAGGCAAAGTAGAGAACTGAAGCAGCATCCAGAGGTCTGGTTTGGCTACACAACTACTTCACAATAATGCAACACTATGCACATGCCTAGAAGCCAGGGATATACTGGCATTCAGTAAATATTTGTGGAATAACCAAGTGAATAGGAAAAAAATCTCAAAAGGTGTCAATTGTAAATGTTGAAAGTAATTATCATTTCTTTGTTGTTGTTCAGCTGCTAAGTTGTGTCTCATTGTGACCCCGTGGACTGCAGCACGCTAAGCTCCTCTGTCCTCCAGTGTCTCTGAGAGTTTGTTTAAATTCATGTCTATTGAGTCAGTGGACTACCTAACCACCTCAGCCTTAGCCATCCACTTCTCCTTTTGCCATCAGTCTTCCCCAGCATCAGGGTCTTTTCCAGTGAGTCAACTCTTCACATCAGGTGGCCAAAGTATTGGAGCTTCAGCTTCAGCATTAGTCCTTCCAATGAATATTTAGGATTGACTGGCTTGATATCCTCTTATATAAATGCAAATTCTTGTTTTTCTACTATAAATATGTGTTATTTGTATAATAGTTGTTTAAAAATTGTATCCTCAGTTTTCCAGGAAATTACTGATTTTAAGCTGTAGGGAGGGCAAAGATGGGCCTGGATTTTTCTGGCTTTATAATTGCCAAGCTCAGCTTTATCATGAGCAGTATAGCTACAACTCTTGTGAATACGTTCCTGGAAGACTGGTCTTTTTTAGAATCTGTATCAAGTTAACACCTTCTAACCAGTGGATAAGTAACTACTCAGTTCTCTATGCAAAGGGCTTAAGAATCACAGCATGTTGGAGGTTGTCTTGCCTAATTTTTTTTAGTTTTCAGATGAAGGAACTGAGTATAGAACAGTGGTTGGTTAGCCTTGACCAAACCAGTAGTGAAACTGGTATTAGGATTCAGCTCTTCTAACTGTAAGCACAATCCCCATTTCTTTCTATTAGTCAGAAATCCAATAAAGAACTGATGGCATACCTAACTGTTTAACTGAGGAAAATTTAATAAAGGCATTGTTTAAAAGGTATGGGCAGAGTTGAGATGACCCAGCAAAGGAAGCGAAGCACTCCAGGTCATGCAAAATGGAGAGCTGTTACATTCCTTGGCCTGAGGGAGATAAGAGTGGAAGCAGTTATAGAACCTAGAGAGATTAGGGGTAAGAAGAAGGTGCCTGATGTACTGGGGCCTCCAGTAGAGGAACACAGTCCATCTGCAGCAACCAGAGTCTGGTGACAAATAGCCCAGCCTCATTCTTTCCCCAGCTGGAAACCAGAGGTCCACAGAGCCTGTTGATTCAGTTCAAAGAGATCAACATCCCAGGGCATACAGCAGTGAGGAAGGATGCAGGGTGGATTTGAGGGGCCTGTGGAAAATATCCATCACATCTGGCCTTGAGAAGATAACCCAAGTCCTATCTTTGTTCTCACTTCAATTTTAAATCATTAATAACCTGGACAATTGAGGTAACATTTTTGAAAACTATTATTATACAAATAATACATATTTATAACAGAAAAACCAGAACAATGCAGCTATTTAAAAAGATTATAATTACTTTCAACTCTTATGATTGATACTTTATTTAAGACTTTTTATTCATTCATCCATCCATCCATTCATTCATTCATGCCACAGACATTTATTGGGTGTCAGTGTGTGCCTCCCTGTTATAGGCATGTGTATGTTGGAATAAACAAAATAGACAAAAATTCCTTCCCTCAAGGAGCTAACCCTCTAGGGGGGAAGAGTCCCAATAAAGAACATAAATAACCAAAATGACAATATATGAGATAGTGATTAAGGGATAAGAAGAAAAATAAAACAAGGGAAGAAATAAGAGTGGTATGGGGGAGAAATTATAATTTTAAATAAAGTGGCCAGGGATCTTTGTGCAGTGTGTGTGTGTGTGTGTGTGTGTGTGTGTGTGTGTGAAAAAGAGGGAAAGCCAGTGAGCAATAACCACCTGTTTGTAGAGTTTTCCTCTGGCTAATTGCTGAGTGTTCAGATAATGGAGAATGTAGGTGGTGTGACTTCCCCCCTCCCTCGCAGTTTCAAAATGTCTCTCTTTAGATTTTTTAAAGGGCAACGCTTTCTCCACTCCTTATATTAACCATTTAAAAAGTGCCATGGGAATCCTCAGTGCAAGTTTTATTAGTCAGATTATTGGTGTCTGACCCTTTCTAGCTGGGTGACTTGGGGGAAGTCATTTAACCTCTCTGAGCCTCAAGTTCCTCATGTGTGAAAATGAGGGTTTTAGTGACAAGGAAGGAAATCAGATTAGATCTGAGACAGACCTTGTGCCCAGCACATAGTTGATCGTCAATATACAGTGGCATCTTTCCTTCTCTGGGCAGGGCTTCAGAAAAGGCATGTTCTGGGACTTCCCTTGTGGTCCAGTGGCTAGGCCGCACTCCCAATGCAAGGAGCCCAGGTTTGACTCCTGTGGGGGAACCAGATCTCACATGCTGCAACTAGGAGTTCACATGCTGCAGCTAAAGATCCGACATGCTGCAGTGAAAATCAAAGATCTCACATGATGCAACCAAGACCTGGCACCACCAAGTAAATAAATAAAAATAAGTATTAACAAAAAGGCATGTTTTTCTAAAAGTGTAGACTTCATATCCACAGAACTGAGGACTTTGCCAAACAATCTATTAATAATAATAGCTGGCATTAACTGACAACCTATGTACCAGGCAGAAATTTACATGTGTGTCTCACTAAATCCTTGCAGTTTAAGATGATGCATTGGAGGCATAGACCCTCTTACACAGACGATAGGTCACAGAAGCAAAGCTTGACTCCAAATCTGGCTGACATCAGCCTGTGCTTTCTTTACCAGGTACTGGGCTCCTCCTCTCCTCTGCCCTGCCCTTCCCCATGAGGAAGAGTCAAGGATGGATGGAGCTGGAGTGTAGGGAGGGATTTTCTCATCATTCTTCAAGCCCATGAAGATCTCTAGACTACCAGGTAGGGACCATTTATGACCCTGGGAAAACTTTTACTAAATACCATTGATGGTTCTGAAAGTTGGAAGTTGGACTGATTGCTTCTGAATCTCCTCGGTAGTCTTTTTTTTTTTTTTTTTAAATACAAATGCCAGGACTTTATCACTTGAAATTCTAATGAAGTAGGTCTGAAGCAAGGCCTTGAGTGTTCATATTTTTCAACACGGTCCCAGGTGTTTCTGATATGCAGGCAGATTTGGAAAACACCTCCCAAGGGCCCAAATTATTAATAATAATAATGCGCCTTGGGACTCCTCTTTTTCCTTTGCCTGGTTGCCACCATGATCATGAATGGATAACTGTTCCCAGTGGTAGTAAGCATGCTGGGGAAGCTAATCCAGGCTTCATCTGAATATTTTATAAAAATATTAAGATGATATTCCCTTGAAGCATTAAGAGGAGAGACTCCCTCCTGGTGAGCTCACTACTCAACATTCCTTGGCCATTGAAAGAACAGTGCATTGGTTGTTCTACTCTCCAGGCCACAGCTTCTGTTAATACAATCACATTATGAGAGACCTTGTCAAACATTGCTGAAATCAAGGTACGCAGTGTCTGTGCTGCTCCTTTCACTAAACATTCTAGAAGCCCCAACCAAGCAAAGTACAGTTGGTTGGGATAACTCTTTATCAATGAACCCATACTAGCTGCCGTATCAGCAACTTCTCTTCCAAGGGCCCAAAGGTTTTTTTTTTTTTGAGAAACAAAAGAACCTACTCTTTTCTTTGTAAGTTTCCACAAATGCGAGCTGGAAAATGGTGCTCACATCAGTTAATTGTAAAATTAATTTAAGCCCCAAATGGTATCATTTAGGTTTCGGTATTAAAATTTCTGTCAAGAAAAAGGGCTCAGGTTATTGGCATGTCCAGGGACTTTGGAGAGAAGAAAGTACTGGAATAACTCTAACCCAGTGGTCTCAAAGTTGTACATTTACCCCCTTTCTTTGATAATCAAGAGAGGAGAAAGCTACACAGTCATTCATATTCAATGTAGATCATTTAGTTAGTCTACACTGACACCTTTGGATCCATACCCATCCTGTTACTTTCTTGATGACAGCAAATGAATCTGACAGCTCTCCTCCTCCATCACAACAAACATGGAATCAAAGCTCCTAATTGGGAGGGAGGTTTCTTTTTTTAACTGGTTAATGTTTTTTATTTTCTTGTTTTAAAAGATTGATCTTTTCTTACTTTTGGGTCTAGGGTGGCTGTCAGTTCCTTATGAGTCTTCAAATGCCCCAATAAGTACTTTGAAAGTGAATCGTTTTGCCTTAAGGATATGGCTTAATCAGCATTGCCTTATATATCTGATCTGTATGTTACCTTTTGTCTTGGTGCTCATATTTCTTGACCTGAGTTAAGCATTTTCTTTGGTTTATTTATCATAAAATGTCCTACTTATATAAAAAAACCAACATGTTCAAAACTTATAGTATTAATACCACCTTGAAGAAGTATTCTTTACTTTAGTAGTAGATTCACTATGTGACCCCTTAAGCAATGAACACAGCCAAGAAAATATATTTAAATCAATACTCTCATTTTTGTAACTGTCCATATCGTATATGTCAGCATATACATGTAAAGATAGTCTTGTCATCATCCATTACTTACTTTTCTTTCTAATAAATTAACAAACCCACATATTGTTTGACCTTATTTAATAATGGTTTTGGGTTATTTTTTCTGAGCATTGCCTTTTAATCATTGGAGAGCATGTAAAAATGTTAAAGAGTAAAATCATAGTCATAATCTATCGAGGGCATTTACCTCAGACACTAATCTCTAGCATTAAGTTATTAAAACTACATTTTAGATTATGACACTATTCTACAATTACTATTCTCTACCTTTTACCATTTTGCTTTTCTTTCTCAACTGTCGCCCCAAAGCTTATAGCTCAGAGAAATTCAGTTTTTTCCCTCCCTTGGAATAAAAAGAATTCCAATATATTAGTAGAGTGCTTTTTTTTACATCTTAAGTTAACTTGAGTAGGGCTGCATGTAAATATTAGTCTTTTATGTTAAGATTGAAAACTTTTATTGGGTCTTTGTTACTAGCCCTGGAGTGGGATTTAAAGATGGCAGAGGATTACTAAATTCATTCATTTGTTCATTCTTATAACAAAAATTTATTGAATATTTACTACATGTAGGACACTGTGGTAGACATTAGGGATACAGAGATAAATAACACACTCCAGATTCTCATTCAACATTTATTACAACAAATTATCTAAGTGCAGTCTTTATTTACACCACTGGGGAAATGTCTTGATGCATTTTAGAGGCAAGTTCCCTCTGCCCAATGCAGGTCCATCTTCCCTGATCCTCCCTTATTCTTTTTTTTTTAATTATTATTTTATTTTATTTTTTCTCTTTACATTATCATGTTGGTTTTGCCATACATTGACATGAATCTGCCATGGGTATACATGTGTTCCCCTTCCAGAATCCCCCTCCCACCTCCCTCCCGATTCCATCTCTCTGGGTCATCCCTGTGCTCCAGCCCTGAGCACCCTGTATCATGCATCAAACCTGGGCTGGCAATTCTTTTCACATATGATAATTTACATGTTTCAATGCCATTCTCCCGTATCATCCCTTATTCTTGTTTGTGAACTATTCTTGAGGAGCACCTGAGTTTTTATTGACTTAGTTTGTGCTCTGTCATTCAGTCTGGATCCAACACTCTTGATGGCACAGAATCCATTTAATCTCTGAGCCCTACTGCCAGAAGAATCTGCTATGTGGATTCCTTGCATTGCATGCTCTTGAAGTACCCAGTATTTTAGAGACAGAGGGGATTTTACCTAAAGACAGAGATGGTTATCTGACTCAGTGCAGATGCTAGTTAAACCATGATGCTCTCACCCAGTCCAGAGGTCATGACCTTCTCTTGGATGGTCTTTCTTCCAAACTGGGCAGACAGTCCAGCCTTGTGATTTCTCTGAAAAACTTTAAAAATATTGTGTCTCTGCAGCTTCCTTCTACTTCACTCTTTGACCCAATGTTTTCAACTTAATTCATAGGGGTTAATTCTTGTAAAATAAAAATGCCCTACTTAGCCTCTGATCTAGATGTAGGTTGGATTTCCAGCAACCATGGAAATAATTGGGAGGGAGAGTGGTGGAAATAAAACCTCAGAGCAGCCAAAATAGCAGACGTTAAGGTCATGCACTGAAGCCCATGTGATTTTTTTTCTGTTAAATAGACTTCTAGGCCCCATGTTATCTTTTTTATTGCTATTGTAACAAATCACACAAAGTTTCATGGCTTAAAACAACACAAATTTATTGTCTTATAATTTTGGGGGTCAGAAGTTTGAAATGGGTCTCATTAGGCTAGAATCAAGCTGTCAGGAGCACCGCATTCCTTTCTGGAGTTTCTCAGGGAGAAGCCACTTGCTTGCCTTTTCCAGCGTCTCACTTCTAGCTGCCTGAATTCCTTGGTTTGTGGCTCCCTTCCATCATCAAAGCCAGCAATGGCTGGTTGAGTCTTTCTCTTATCAAATCATTCTGACACTGACTTTCCTACCTCCATGTTTCACCTCCGAATACCCCTGTGATTATACTGAGCCCAACCAATAATTCAGAATAATCTCCACTTCTCTGGGTCAGCTGATCAGAAATCTTAATTTTCCCTTGCTGTTTAGCACAGTATATTGAATATCCTGTCTCTAGGAATTAGAACATGAACACCTTTGTGTTGTCACTTCAGTCATGTCTGACTCTTTGTGACCCTATGGACTGTAGCCCACCAGGCTCCTCTGCCCATGGAATTCTTCAGGCAAGAATACTGGAGTGGGTTGCTGTGCCCTCTTCCAGGGGATATTCCCTGACCCAGGGATTGAACCCACTTCTGTTAAGTCTCCTACATTGGCAGGCAGGTTCTTTACCACTAGTGCCACTTGGGAAGCCCATGGACACCTTTGCGAGGCCATTATTCTGCCTTCCACACCCAAGCTAAACTATACATATCTTTAGTTCATGGTAATACAATTATAGTTATTCTATGTATGAGCTTTTAAAGTAGGGAACACTGTGAGTGGCAGACAGTAGACACAATCACATCTACAATAGGGGAGGAAAGCTAAAAGCCTAATGTCAGAGAAGAGATCAAAATTGAAAATCAGCCACAGAACTAGCAAATCACAGAGTCTGAGGTCTCAGAGAATGGGGAAAATTCTCTCTACCATTTCAGTGGTGCCTGGGAGTATTTTGTCTTATGACACAAAACTTTAAACACTGTTCATAAATATAACCCTACCTGAGTCATTAAGAAAATGTTTTATTCAGTTTTAAAAACAAGCAGCACACCATATTTTTAAGAGTATTTTAAAAAATGAAGCTATAAGATATCCAGCAGAAATCTAGTGAGTACTCATCTGATTTCTGAACAAGAAGCATTTTATAAGCATGAAAACAAAGAAAGAAATAAAAACAGAAAGGGAGTCATATTTTAATATAAATAGATACTAATGTTTACATATTTAAAACAATGTCATTAAAAGATAAATAACAAGCTGTGAAAATTATTTGTCACAAATATGACATTCAATAACCTTAACAGAGTTCATACAAATCAATGAGAAAAATATTAAGGCCACAAAGAAAAATGGGTATGTTATGTGTAGACAGTTCATAGGAGAATAAAATATTGGTGGTAAATTAGTATATATAAACATTCAAGTTCACTGGTAATAAAAACTGAAAACAGTATGGGAGGCTTAACTTATCAAATTGACACTTCATTTTTTTTTAAATTTTGTTACTATTGTGTATGTGTGTGTGTCTGTTTGTGTGTGTGTGACTACACGGGGTCTTTGTTGCAACACATGGGCTTCTCTGGTTGTGACTCACAGGCTCTAAAGCTCAGTAGTTGTGGCACTAGCTTATTTGCCCTGCAGCATGTGGGATCTTAGTTCTCTGATCAAACCCTGTCCCCTACATTGGATGACAGATTCTCAACCATTGGACCAACAGGGAAGTCCCAACGCTGTTTTTTTTTTTTTAATGATAATATTTTATTTTGATGAGGGTGTGGTAAAATATAACCCTCATATAAATGGTACAGATCATCTGGAAGGCAATTTGACACTATGTAACAAGAGCTTATAGATACTTAAGTATTTTGACATATTAGTTATACTTTTAAGTATTTATTCAGAAGACATAGAGACAACTATTTATGAAAAAAGATGTTCATAGTTATTTATAATAAAGTAGTTGATTTATCCCATGAAGGTAATAGTTAAATGAAGTATGATGTATTTATATTTTAGACCCTTAAAGAGCCATTCAAACATATTTTCCAAGAATGTTTTGTGATATAGAAAATATTAACTGAATTGTATTATTTATTCTATATTTAAGAAACACTTTATATGCAGAATAAAATGAGAAAAATTACATCAAATGTTAAGTTATAGGTTTGTGAGTAACTTTTGCCTTATTTCTTCTTTCCAAATGTTCAAGCTTTTAAAAATAAGCATATGTTTACTTTTATACTTAGAATTGTTTTGTTTTTCATAATAAAAAGTAGAGATGTACAAACACTTAAGAAAGATTTTTCTTTTAATTTTTTTGTTATTTTTATTTATATTCTTTACATTATCATGTTGGTTTTACCATACATTGACATGAATCCGCCATGGGTATACATGTGTTCCCCTTCCAGAACCCCCCTCCCACCTCCCTCCTGATTCCATCTCTCTGGGTCATCCCAGTGCACCAGCCCTGAGCACCGTGTAATCAAGCATCAAACCTGGGCTGGCAATTGATTTCAAATATGATAATTTACATGTTTCAATGCCGTTCTCCCATATCATCCCACCCTTGCCCTCTCCCATAGATTCCAAAAGACTGTTCTATACATCTGTGTCTATTTTGCTGTCTCGCATACAGGGTTCTCGTTACCATCTTTCTAAATTCCATAAGTATGCGTTAGTATACTGTATTGTTGTTTTTCCTTCTGGCTTACTTCACTTTGTATAATAGGCTCCAGTTTCGTCCATCTCAGTAGAACTGATTCAAATGTATTCTTTTTAATGGCTGAGTAATATTCCATTGTGTATATGTACCACAGCTTTCTTATCCATTCATCAGTTGATGGACATCTAGGTTGCTTCCATGTCCTGGCTATTGTAAACAATGCGGCAATGAACACTGGGGTACACGTGTCTCCTTCAATTCTGGTTTCCTTGATGTGTATGCCCAGCAGTGGGATTGCTGGGTCGTATGGCAGTTCTATTTCCAGTTTTTTAAGGAATCTCCACATTGTTCTCTATAGTGGCTATATTAGTTTGCATTCCCACCACCAGTATAATAGAGTTCCTTTTTCTCCACATCCTCTCCAGCATTTATTGCTTGTAGAATTTTGGATGGCAGCCATTCTGACTGGTGTAAAGTGGTACCTCATTGTGGTTTTGATTTGCATTTCTCTGATAATGAGTGATGTTGAGCATCTTTTCATGTGTTTGTTAGCCAATTTTATGTCTTCTTTAGAAAAATGTCTGTTTAGAAAGATTTTCAGATAAAATGATTTAATTGTTTTGGTGTCTGAAGCTTCCGTTATGTAGACAGTTCATCCACATGAAATTTTTTTCTCTCAAAATGGTGGATCAGACATTGATATACTTTGGAAATATTAGCTTACTTGAGTAAAATTTAAAACTAGATTCATTTAATTTGGTGTAAATGTTTGGCTTATGGCAGGATTTTCCAAGTGTGTTTCAGGAAAATGGAGTACTTTAAGTTATCTTGTGAGAAAAGAGCATTTGGAGTTTGAGCTCTGAAAAGTCCAACAGTAATGAAATCTGCTTAGTTTTGTTTAAAGAGAGTTTCTCAAAGTGATAATCTTCAGAATTCTATTGAGTAACACCTATTAACATCTCTGCACAAATCATGTTTCCTGTATGTGACACACTTTGGAAAATCATAGGCTTAAGAAAAGCTCAACTGACTCATTTATTTCAGCTCACAACTTTATAGACTCCGAAGCTAAGATGATGTGAGTCCAGTTTGGATGAACTTTTTAGGGACTGTCAGGACAATTCTAGCTGGGTAGATGATAATGTTATGATTGGGTAACTCTGAGGCTCTCTGTGGTAGCTGTATCCTTTGAAAGACTTCAAGTTGTCTTTCAAGTTGCCAGATTCCTGCCCTACATCCCATCATCAGCCCCAAGCCAGTGAGTGTCCAGAGTCTTTGACCTGCTGAAGGTTTTCCTTCCTAAGCACAGTGTGCCCAGTGGGAATGAGACTTTCCTGGCAGTGATCTGAAGGGAGACTGAATGTCCAGCTTCCTGCTCCAGAATGCAGAATAGTGTGCAATCCCTTAGTCACACCTGTTACATCTGAGCGGGTGTGACGAGGGAGTCCATTGCTAGGAAGTAAATCTTGTATTAAAAGACAAAGAATACACTTGGACTCTCTTAGTATTCTCTAAGAGTCCTGTTATATTCCTGGAACCTCCGCCTCTTTTTTCTGGCTTCACCAGATTCTCTCCTAGGAAGAGGTGGAAATGGGGAAGAGAGGGAGGAAGACTGGTGAGAAACATATGCCCTCCTACTTGGATTCACGGACCTCCATGATTCCAGAGCAGGCTGAGAGCTTCATAACCATCTCATCCAGTAGCTTGTGGATATCTAGGGTTTATTGGACAGAGTGGCCTTTAGGGGATCCTCTAGATCCATATTTATCACTTCAACCATAGCAACTCTTCTTTTCAATATACTGGAGATGGCAGGTTAAAATTTTGTTTGAGAAAAGACACCTGCTGCTAAAAGAAACAACTGAAGACAGAGGATCTAGTCCAGCTGCATGCATGAATCTCTGCAGCAAGCAGTCATGCATCTTCTTATCAGAACCCTCTAGTAACCAGGAGCTCATTACTATTCCATATTTGGTTGTCTGTTATGTGAAACATAACAGAAATCTGCTTCCCTGCGCCATTTGTCCCAGTTCTGCTTTCTGGAGACAGATAGAAAAAGTTTGAACCAATTTCCAACTTAAAGCTTGGCCAGGGCAAGGGCTTGGTCAGTTTTATTCTTTAGTGCATGCAGAGGGAGCTTAATAAGTAATTTTTGAATAAATGAATGGATGAGTACCTTCATGTATCTGCTGTAAGATCACCAAATGACTTGGGTCTTAAAAATGGGTACAACCTAAGGGCTCACTTGATGCTAGCTTCCCTTTCCCTTCTCAGACTGTCTTCTCTGTCGAAGAAGTCCTGGAGAGAGTGCCAGTATGCTTAAAGATCACTGGAGAAGAGGCAAAGACCTTTGGGATTTAACTACTCCTGCTTAGTGTTTCTGAAAAAAAAGCTGAAACAGAACTATTGCATGAAAGCAAAGTTGATAACCATGAAGAAAGCTATCAGCCTCTTGTCAGGGAAGGAAACATGAGGATCATGCTTCTGTGCCCTCATCATCAGTAGTCACCAGTATTGTAGGACTTGAGGGGCACTGGAAAGTCCCATCAGCTCCTGTGATAGGACCAGAAACTTCACCATTAGAGAGTCATTCCTTTGGGTAAAGTACTCATCTCCTCTAAATGTAAACACTGTTTGTATTGAATTGCCAACACTTCAGAGAGAATAAGCTGATTGGGTTGTTTTCTTTAAGGATAAGAGACTCTCAAGATACAGAATTCTGGGGAAGAACTCAGAGAGAGAAGAGGCAAAAGCAAGTGAGCTGGAGGGGAAAAAGAAAGTACATTTGGTTTGATTTGATACATGCACAGGCCCTCCCCATAAGCTGCTTTCCTGTAGAAAAGGCTGTTTGGCACGGATGTGTTGGCCTGGTTCCATACAAATCTTTTGAAACTTCAGGAGAACACTTCTCCCACTCCACCCCACCATTGTGAGTCTTCCAGGTGAGTTAAAGTAATACACTCAAACATGTTGGAAGATGGATGCTGAATGTGTTCAAATGACTATCAGGCCACTGGGGAAGATGTGCAAGCTTGCCTTAGGCCATTCTCTCACCATAGAAGGGAAAAACCAATCCCTGACAAGCACACGGCTGATTATTAGCCATGTGATGAAGTGTTGCTTCCTGAACAGTACATTCACAATTCTTGAGAAACTCTTTCTCAACCAGAGTGTGTGACAGTTTTAGAAAATGAAGGCCTTTGTTTTCTTCCTCTATGTGTGTCTCCCCACTTCCCTGAACTTCCCCCACATCACATACCCTACCCTAGAAGGAAGATTTGATTGGGGAATGTGTGTGCCCACCCTGTGGGAGGAGGCAGTTAGAAAACTGCAGTTTACCTGCCTTGATAGATTGAATTACCCGTCCAGACTTCTCTTCCATGGTCCTCGCAGCCAAACGTTGCTTTTTTTTTTTTCCTTTCCAGATAATGCAAGTAATATCATTATCCATGTGGGGGTGTGTTTACTATTCTGAGATCACATTAACATTACTCATTTAACCATCAGCAATGTTTTGAAACCAAGTGTCTCACCATACCCTAGAGTGGGATTTTTTTCTCTACTGATGCTTTGATTGATAAGGACTGTTTATGACCATGACCTTTAAGATGCACAGTTTGTGGGGTGTGAGACTGGGGTGAAGGTGAATGCAGCTCACACGTCCTGGCAGGTTGGATGCTTTCTGTACTGGCGGAGGGCTCAGGAAGCTGCTCGAAGCTGCCCAGACTGAGCAACTGAGACTGAAACGGACTGACACTCTCAAAGGTGGCTTCTTGGATTTTCAATTCCGGTTGATATGAAGGATGATGAGGTGCTGTCTTCTCTTACTAATCAAACATAGAATCAGTGCCTGTTTTATGGCAGGCCCTGCGCACAGAAGTGAGAGTAAAGACTAATAAGATGTCATTCCTCACCCTGAACTTTTTCAGTCTAGCAGAGAGACAGACACATAAATAAGCGTGGTAGATACCTGACCGAGATATCCTGTGGCAGATCAGAAAAAGCAGTCAGCTCCCTAAGGAGAGGGAGAGGGAAAGTTAGAGAAGGCCAAAGAGATAATGCTTGGACCAGCCCTTTGTTAATAAATAGACACTTGTCTAGGTGAGAATGAGATGCAGAGACAAATGAAAAAAATTCTTTTGCATTTACAAAAACATATGGAAACGTATGGAACAGCATGGTGCTCCGGGAGAATTTCTAGAAGTTTGATGCCTAAGATATAAGTTGGAGAGAGGGAGGGAGAATAATAGTAATAAAATACAGTATTCAAGTCAAAGAACCCTTGGTAGGGTCTGAAAATGGGTTTTTATTCCACTGTATAAGCAATGGAAAGTTGATGGCTAGGCTTTAAGGAAGGTAGGGACTTACCAGAGTTTCATTTTGGAAAGATCACTTGGGTATTTGTGGGGAGAATGGGTCTGAAAATGGCAAGACAGGAGGCAGGAAAACTCACTGAGAGACTGTAAAAACAATTCAAGAAAGATGTGAGAATTGCAACTTAAGGTAGTGGGTGTGTGGATTAGAGGTTTTGAAAGGTATAATTTCTAAGACTCGGTGGACATGTAGCAGGAAAGGAAGTGGAAGTTAAAGGAAAATGAGAAATCTGAGATGACACCCAGAATTCTCGTTTGAGTGACTGTAGATGATGTAGAGAGCAGGGGGTGTGAGAGAGAATGAATTCAGTTGTATGCGTGTTGAATTTGATATGCCTGTGTGATATCCAGGTGGAGATGCCAGTCCTGCAGTCAGTTATGTGGGCTTGAGGCTCAAAAGACTGGTAAGAGATGACCAGAAAAATATGAAAGTTGTTTGCATGTTGGTGGTAGTTAAAATCATGGCAGGGGATAGTTATGTCCTGTGAGGACAGAAAACCGAGGATAGTTCCTTCAACTTGTCAACCAAAATTAGCAAGCAAAGAAGGAGGAGCCAGAAAGGGAAACTGAAGGAGAAGAAAGGGAAACTGTGGCAAGAAGGGCAGGGAAGAGGGTTTCAAGATGAAATGGTGCCAAAATCTCTTTGGCTGAACTTCCTAGGTGACTGCTGTGTAGCCTCTTTGAACAAAGGGGTTCAGCACACATTTATTAAGAATAGATTTGGTGCTAGGAACTATCCCAGCTGAGGACAAAGAACTATAGCCATGGGCCCTAGGGAGCCTCCACACCAGTAGGGGCACAGATAAATAGATAATCCCATTACAGCGTAGTAAATGTGTTGAGAGAGTATAAACAGGGTGCTATGAGACCATGAGCTATGGGGCTTCTCAGGTGGTGCTAGTGGTAAAGAAGCAGCCTGCTAATGCAGGAAACAATAAGAGATGCAAGATTGATCCCTAGCTCCGGAAGATAGGGCATGGCAACCCACTCTGGTATTCTTCCTTGGAGAATCCCATGGACAGAGGAGCCTGGCAGGCTACAGTCCACAGGGTCACACAGAGTTGTACACGACTGAGGTGACTTAGTACGCACACAGAAACAGGCTGCTGTGTACCACAGGAAGGACTCCCAGATCATCCTGGCTGACTGTGTCCCATACTTCAGGAAGGCCAGTGAGGCCAAGACTCAGCCACGGGATAAAGGCATCCATTGACCCTGAAGGAGAGCAGTGACTGTGGGGCTACAGAGGAGCGAGGGTGTGAAGTCAGGTTAGAGGAGGTGGGGAGAACATGGGTGTAAGGAAATGGACACTGCATGTTGACAGTGCCTTCAGAAGGACTGCCTGTGAAAGAAGAGAGCTTCAGCAAAATGTCTGTATTAAGGACTAATAATTTCGACCTGACTACTGATTTTGTCTGGAAGTCATTTCACAAGCAAAATGCTAGGGCTGCCTAGTTATACAGGAAAGATCGCACACTCTTCAACTACGGAACACTTCCCACTATGTTCTAGGCCCTGAGTTGGGTACTCTGACATGATAGTCTTGATTTTTCTTTTATCTCATTCTTCCCTTTCCTCTGTGTTTTTTGCTACCACGCACCCCCAACTTCTGATTCTCTCTCTACTGTACCTAGGCTTGCTCCTTAAAGGTGTCTGAGTTCTTGGTGCAATATTAGAAGTACAAGACTTTCTCAAAATATTTTAATAAGCAAGGCTAAAACTAATAAATAATAGATGTTAAACAGTAATAAATAATGTCATTAAACTGTTGTAAACTGTTAAAGAAGAATGTAGGCAAGAATACTGTCAAAATTGGAAGTGAGGTTACAGTCCCAGCCATGTCAGGGGAGCAAGCACAGAGGCCCTGGGTGGTGACCATGAGTTTCAGGAGGTAGTGATACCCAGTATCCATCACACAGGGTTAGCCTGCTGCTGTGTTGTTTTTAACAGCATGTCCTAAACTGAACTGCTTTTGACTGTATAATTGTAGAGTTGTAATCTTTACCTGTTTCTAAGAGCTGGGAGCCTGAGACAACTGAAAAATCAAAATGCAGATATGACAACAGTATCAGAGACACACCTTCCTGAGTGCAGAGGTGGTGAAACAAAAAAAGTAATGGGTGGAACAAACTGTCAGGGTTTCCAACTTCTCTAATTTGAAAAGAATCATTAGGTAAAGAAATAGCACACTCCCACTCATTCCAGCAGAAGCCAGAATGGCCCAGTGGGTAGATCAGGAGTAGAAATAGAAGCTGTAATGTTTCTGTGTTGAGTTTTCAATAGGAAGATTCAGTGGGGTCCTAGACAATTTGTGAAGTAGGCCAAGCTTAGCCCATCCTATCACTTCTTCCAGCATCCTTCTTCCCTCCTAGGCAGCAACTTTTATGTTAGAAGCTCAGAGTAGGTACCCACCACTGGACTAAGCACACTGAATATTTTCTTTTGAATATTGCAGCTACCCTACAGGCTGAGTACTATTATCATCCTTACTTTGGATAAAGAATCTGAAGTTTGAAGGACTAAGAAACTTGATAGAGACACAGTGCTAGGGGATTTAGTTGTATCAGACTCTTATGTCTGTACTTTTAATAACTAAGCAGTAAAGCTACAGCTAGGATATAAACTTTGAATTTTGTCCTCAGTTGGCTATTATTTCTTTTTAAAGTGTTACTCCTCCCAAAGATTTTTGGGACTGGAAAAGGCTTCAAGAATCTCCAGTATGACATGTCACTTCCTGCTTTGATATGTAATGTATTCATGAAAAACACGAAAATCAAAGGTATAAATATCAAGCAAAAGACATAGATGCTATTTGGTTTGATTAAGAGGTAAGAGGACTTCCAGAGATTTAAAACATAATTATAAATATGCTAACTACTCTTTGTCTTTTGGACACTATATTTGATACTATAGTCCCAGAATTTTACCCATGCTCTTTAATTTGTTCTTTTTATTCGTAATTGAACATCCAATCATACCTGAAGACTGGCCACTTTTAGCACATCTAATTACTTCTATTTTTGTCTTAACTTTATTTAGTTAATGAGAACTCTCTTTATATTTTTACTAATATCAGCACTTTTCTTTTTCTGTTTCACATTTACTTTTATAAATTAACATTTGAATGTTGAGACAATTACATGAATCTTCCATTACTAAGATGGTGCTATTGTCAAAAGTGAAGAGTTGTTCAGCTCCATTGTGGGAAACTCATAGTGTTCTTTTGTCAAATAATGAATGAACATATGAACTTAGCATGTGAGTAAATAATTTAGGGTAGGATTGTCGAAGTTATGGAAGTGTGGTCAGTAAGACAGCATAGGACAGTCAATATGACTATAAATATTCATCAGTTTAGCAAACATTTAAGGAGAGACTAGTATGTATGCTTGGCCATGTGCTAGGTTTTGGGAACTCTAAGAACGACCTGCCACTCTGTGATCTTTTGAATGGACCTGATTATTAGAATGATATTTGGGTTTAAGAGGAATGGTGCCAAGTCTCTTTGGTCAAACTTCCTACATGACTGCTGCTTAGCCTTTTTGAAACAAATGGGTTCAGCACACATTTGTTAAGAATGTATTAGGTGCTGGAAACTAGCCAAGCTGAGGACAAAGAGATATACTGATGAGCTTAAGGAGACTCCAGACCAGTAAGGACACAGATGAATAGGTAATCCCATTACAATGTAGCAAATGTGTGATGAAGTATAAACACCGTGCTATGGGACTGTAGAAAGGACCACCAGATCATTCTGAGAATTTAGGGACGTCTTCCTGGAAGAGTCCTGAAGACCAGGTCAGAAGCAGCCAAATGCAGAAAAGGAAAAAGGATATTTTGGATAGTACGATTAGCATGAGCAAAAATGCAGGCGTGCATTTGGGCCACATTTCTGAATCTCTCTAACACAGACAGTGGGAGATGAGGTTGGAGAGCAATAGAAGGATCAGTTCGGTTCAGTCACTCAGTCGTGTTGGACTCTTTACAACCCCATGAACCGCAGCACACCAGGCCTCCCTGTCCATCACCAACTCCCGGAGTCCACCCAAACCCATGTCCATTGAGTTAGTGATGCCATCCAGCCATCTCATCCTCTGTTGTCCCCTTCTCCTCCTGCCCCAATCCTTCCCAGCATCAGGGTCTTTTCCAGTGAGTCAGCTCTTCCCATCAGGTGGCCAAAGTATTGGAGTTTCAGCTTCAACATCAGTTCTTCCAATGAACACCCAGGACTGATCTCCTTTTGGATGAACTGGTTGGATCTCCTTGCAGTCCAAGGGACTCTCAAGAGTCTTCTCCAACACCACAATTCAAATGCATCAATTCTTCAGTGCTCAGCTTTTTCACTGTCCAACTCTCACATCCATAAATGACTACTGGAAAAACCATAGCCTTGACTAGACGGATCTTTGTTGGCAAAGTAATGTCTCTACTTTTCAATATACTATCTAGGTTGGCCATAACTTTCCTTCCAAGGAGTAAGCGTCTTGTGATTTCATGGCTGCAATCACCAAAATAAAGTCTGATACTTTTTCCACTGTTTCCTCATCTATTTGACATGAAATGATGAGACCAGATGCCATGATCTTAATTTTCTTAATGTTGAGCCTTAAGCCAACTTTTTCACTCTCCTCTTTCACATTCAACAAGAGGCATTTTAGTTCCTCTTCACTTCCTGCCATAAAGGTGGTGTCATCTGCATATCTGAGGTTATTGATATTTCTCCCAGCAATTGTGCTTCTTCCAGCCCAGCATTTCTCATGATGTACTCTGCATATAAGTTAAATAAGCAGGGTGACAATATATAGCCTTGACATATTTCTTTTCCTATTTGGAACTAGTCTGTTGTTCCATGTCCAGCTCTAACTGTTACTTCCTGACCTGCATACAGGATTCTCAAGAGACAGGTCAGATGATCTGGTATTCCCATCACTTTAAGAATTTTCCACAGTTCATTGTGATCCACACAGTCAAAGGCTTTGGCATAGTCAATAAAGCAGAGGTAGATGTTTTTCTGGAACTCTCTTGCTTTTTTGATAATCCAGCAGATGTTGGCAATTTGATCTCTGATTCCTCTGCCTTTTCTAAAACCACCTTGAACATCTGGAAGTTCACGGTTCATGTGCTGCTGAAGCCTCTCTTGGAGAATTTTGAGCATTACTTTACTACTGTGTGAGATGAGTGCAATTGCATGGTAGTTTGAGCATTCTTTGGCATTGCCTTTCTTTGGGATTGGAATGAAAACTGACCTTTTCCAGTCCTGTGGCCACTGCTGAGTTTTCCAAATTTGCTGGCATATTGAGTGCAGCACTTTCACAGCATCATCTTGTAGGATTTGAAATAGCTCAACTGGAATTCCATTACCTCCACTAGCTTTGTTTGTAGTGATGCTTTCTAAGGCCCACTTGACTTCACATTCCAGGATGTCTGGCTCTAGGTGAGTCATCACACCATCATGATTATCTGAGTTGTGAAGATCTTTTTTGTACCGTTCTTCTGTGTATTCTTACCCCCTCTTCTTAATATCTTCTGCTTCTGTTAGGTCCATACCATTTCTGTCCTTTATCGAGCCCATCTTTGCATGAAATGTTCCCTTGGTATCTCTAATTTCTTGAAGAGGGCTCTAGTCTTTTCCATACTGTTGTTTTCCTCTATTTCTTTGCATTGATCACTAAGGAAGGCTTTCTTATCTCTCCTTGGTATTCTTTGGAACTCTGCATTCAAATGGGAATATCTTTCCTTTTCTCCTTTTCTTTTCACTTGTCTTCTTTTCACAGCTATTTGTAAAGCCTCCTCAGACAGCCATTTTGCTTTCTTGCATTTCTTTTTCTTGGGGATGGTCTTAATCCCTGTCTCCTGTATAATGTCACGAACCTCTGTGCATAGTTCATCAGGCACTCAGTCTATTAGATCTAGTCCCTTTCATCTATTTCTCACTTCCACTGTATAATTTTAAGGGATTTGATTTAGGTGATACCTGAATGGTCTAGTGGATTTCCCCGCTTTCTTCAATTTCAGTCTGAATTTGATAATAAGGAGTTCATGATCTGAGCCACAGTCAGCTCCTGGTCTTGTTTTTGCTGACTGTATAGAGCTTCTCCATCTTTGGCTGCAAGGAATATAATCAATCTGATTTCGGTGTTGACCATCTGGTGATGTCCATGTGTAGAATCTTCTCTTGTGTTGTTGGAAGAGGGTGTTTGCTATGACCAGTGTGTTCTCTTGGTAAAACTCTATTAGCCTTTGCCCTGCTTCATTCTGTACTCCAAGACCAAATTTGCCTGTTATTCCAGGTGTTTCCTGACTTCCTACTTTTGCATTCCAGACCCCTATAATGAAAAGGACATCTTTTTGGGTGTTAGTTCTAAAAGGTCTTGTAGGTATTCCTGGAACCGTTCAACTTCAGCTTCTTCAGCATTACTGGTTGGGGCATAAGCTTGGATTACCGTGATATTGATGGTTTGCCTTGAAATCGAACAGACATCATTCTGTCATTTTTGAGATTGCATCCAAGTACTGTGTTTCAGACTCTTTAGTTGACCATGATGGCTACTCCATTTCTTCTAAGGGATCCTTGCCCACAGTAGTAGTTATAATGGTCATCTGAGTTAAAATCACCCACTCCAGTCCATCTTAGCTCACTGATTCCTAGACTGTTACGTTCACTCTTGCCATGTCCTGTTTGACCACTTCCAATTTGCCTTGATTCATGGACCTAACATTCCAGGTTCCTATGCAATATTGCTCTTTACAACATTGGGCCTTGGTTCAGGGCATCTAAATACTAGATTAAATGTTTCATATCACTGTATCGAGGACTGGACCTTCTATAAGTTGCTTCTCATTCATTATTTGTTATAGACATACTGGAGTAACTTGGTTTTTTCCTCAAAGATAACTAAAACCACCTTCCTACTCCAATGACTGGCAAATTCTGGAACTCTTTGAGTGAGCCCTGAAAAAAAAAAAGCAACCATAGAAAACTACTGACACCTGGAAGAGCAATTAATCTCCAAGGATCATAGAGCACAAACTAACTTTCTAACTAGGCTTTGAGAAATGAAAAGTCAATTTCTACACAGCTATGAACCAAGGACCAAGATTCACCAGGGCTAACTTTAGACAGATTCATCCCACTGGAATGGGAAAAGTAGATTTTAATAATCATGTCATGATCTCCAGTGGTCTTTTATATGAGGAGAGAAGCCATCACAGCCCTTTTCAAGATGTTAATGCTTGAGCTGTAGCTGGAACTGTGTGATACCTCTGACCTCCCTCCTAGGACCATCCAGCAGACCGTCTCTGGTTAGCATTCTCCACCTCACTATTCCTTACTCAGTGTTTGTGGTATTCCACAGCTTAGCACCCCTTAACAACTTCACTGAGATATAATTCTCATATCACATAATTTACCCAATTAATGAATGCTCTTCAGTGACTTTTAGATTATTTACAGAGTTGGACATTCATCACCACAATTAATTTTAGAACATTTTAACCACTTGAAAACAGAAAGGCCTTACTCCTTAGCCATAGCCCACCAACCTCCCATGTCCTGCAGCCCCAGGCACCGCTACTTTCTGTCTTTATAGAAAGACAGTGTTAGTTGCTCAGTCACGTCTGACTCTTTGTGACCCCCATGGACTGTAGCCCACCAAGACTCTCTGTCTTTGGGATTCTCCAGGCAAGAGTGCTGGAGTGGGTTGCCATTTCTGTCTCTATAGATTTGCTTGTTCTAGACATTTTGTATAAATGGAATTACACAGCATGTCACCCTTTGTGAGGGGCTTCTCTTACTCCTTACCTTTTGCTTAAATGAACCGTCACATACTTATATGAGCTCAGGATCTTGTCCCTGGATACTAAATGGGTATTCCTCTTGGCTTCATGCACCAAGTTATACCAACCCTGGCCAGATCCTCTAGACAGCTTGAGAATTACCTACTTAGCCTTCATCAGAGTACATGAACTAGACAAGCTAGGGCAAAGGTAAGACATGGCAAGGGCATATAACAGGGAATTGGATGAGTCCCCCTAGATGGGCCCATTTTCTCTTTCCCACTAGTTGATTTTCTGCTGCTGTTACCCAAAGGCATGGCCTGAGATTGTTGAGTGGGAAAGAATGTCTTCCACCTTGAAGATGACAGCAGTTTTTCTTTTATTTCTCTCAGCTATTTATACTCCATTCTTTCACACAGTATGAGTTCAGTTGACTGGTTATAATCAGATGTGCCTGACTGTTCTGGTAGCTGCATGGTCAGCTCAGGGAGTATCCTTGGACTGTGACCAACACTTCCCCTTGACACATGAGAGAATAGAGAGAAAGCTGGAAAAGGTGACCATGCCCCACCTCCTTTTACTGACCTCTTTTATATGTGGAGGATTGAAAGTGCTTATGTTACAGACAACAACAATTTACTGGACACAGCATACATCTTGTTACACTGAGTTCTCCTAGGAGATCTTCATTTCAGTTAGACCCACGAATCCTCTTTACACATTTATCTGCAAAGACTGTGGGAAATGCTCTGTCATCACAAAGAGGAGGAAATCTTTCTTGCAGGTAGGATATCTACAGGTAGGATGAGAAGTAACTTTCCTTTGAAAGTTAAAGTGTCAGTTGCTCAGTCATGTCTGACTCTTTGCAACCCCATGATCTGTCCATGGAATTCTCCAGGCAAGAATACTGGAGTGGGTTGCTATTCCCTTCTTCAGGGGATCTTCCTGACCCAGGGATCAAACCCAGGTCTCCTGCATTGCAGGCAGATTCTTTACCACCTGAGCTTAAAGTCACATTATTTCTTTTAAAGAAGGCATCAACTACACAGATTGTAGCTTGGTTGGTAATATGGAATACCTTAAAATCTTTCATCCTCCCTGGTTACTTCAGTTAGCCAGGAAATACAGCAGTGGCTAGACACGAGGGACCTTATGATGAGATTGTCAGTTTGGATACCCTCAGTGTTGGGCTTGTGCAAAGAGGAAACTAAGAGGAGGAACTATTCATCAGTACCCATCCTCACCCACGCGTCTATAATTACCAACAACAGTTGCAACGCAACCCATAAACACGATGAGTTGGCTAAAGCCCAAGGTTCTATTTATAGTCTCTGTGGCCCCACTAATAGCCTTAACACCCTCCTTGAAACATAACCCAAATTAGGAGCAGGGGACAAAGGGGCGGTCTCAGTTGTGAGAGAAAGTAGCAACTCTTGTACCTCCAGTTCAACACTGTCCATGTATGAATGACCATCAAAAACATCCAGCCATTCTGAGAGAGGCATATCTCAAAATAAACATTTTCCTGGGCAGGCCAGACAAGAACACAGAGCCAAAGGATTTCCAACTCAGACTTGGAAATTATAGGGTTTAATTGGAAGGCGTGATGGGGGCACGTCATCGTTGTTTGGACGTTTGACCTAAACTGTGTTTGTTCAGGCAAGACAGGAAGTGGTCGAGAAGAAGTATGACACAGTGGAAAAAGCAGGGGCCGGGAGTCAGACAGGTCCACGTTTAGCTGGGTGTCCTTGAACAAATTTCTAGATCTCTCCAAACCTCAGTTGTTTCCTCTGTAAAATGGGAATACTAAAAATATCTACCTCATAGGGAGATGTTAGAATCACATATGGCATATAGATCCCCCAAATGGGTTTTTTTTTTCATTGTTCCTAAAGTACTATTATAAATCAGGATTTCTGAATGATTTGTCCCATATAACTCACAATGGGTAATTCTCTCATGTTTCTGAGATGGCCATATTATTAAAGAAAAAACAAAAACTTTAAAGAATTGAAGGATATTTTTAGAGATTCTTCTCCTATGTAGCTCCTACAAAGCTATTTCAGAAAGTTGAAAATAATATTTGCTCTATATTCATATATTTGCAATATTCAAAGATAATATTTATTTATATAGCATAGTTGCAAATTCCATCTCTTCGCACACTTTAATAAGGAGCAGTCCATTTGATGAGATAAGCAAATGACATTATATATGTTTTAATGTTCAGGAAAATGAAACATAGGAATTCTATATCTTGGTAAAATTTCATTAAATCTTACAGAGGATCAGAGAGCTCACTGCTACCAGTCTCCCCATCTCTCCCCCCACCATCATTGCCACCTCACCAACAAAATATTGTCTCCAGCATCCCTGAGATGTTGGCACTTGTCTCCTACTTGAGCCCTTCAAGACTCCAGGATCCAGAAGCAATCTATCCTGTTCTGGGGGCCTTGGAAATGGTTCCAAATTTCTTCCTTCTGTTCAACCCAACTAGCTCTCTCTCACACTCTCATTTATTGGTTCAGTTTACCCCTTGGGAACAAAAAAGAAGAAACTCTTTCCTCTTTATGATGGCCCATCAATCTTCAGAAGCACTAATGACACTATAACTTTCTGAGAGCTTTCTCTTATGCACCATGCTAAAAGCTCTTATCTTTTTAATATAAAAAATTACGTTAGATGTTATTATCCTCATTTACAGATGAGCCAAATCAGGTCATTGAGTGTTGAAGTAATCTTGCCCAGGGTCCCAGAGTGAATAATTGGCCGTTGTCAGTGTCAGGATCTCAGCCATGCTTGTCTAATCCCCAAATCCAAGCACTTAGATTCTAAGCAGCTGCTGTTTGGTTATTTAAAGTCAGGAAGGCTCAGGCAGGAAAAACAGGAATACTGCAAGAATTCACTAAAGCATGGATTCAAAGAGTGTCATTACCGTGCCCAGCAGGAACCAAAACAAAAGTACCCAGCTGAGGACCACTAGGTGTGAGGGGCACAGCCCAGAGGATGAATCCAGTGAGGGCTCAGTGAGGAAGGAACCCTAAAGGAAGGGATTTTTCTACTTACCCACAGCATATAGTCACACACACCCATAGCCAGGCTCCACTGTTACTGTCAACATATACATACTGGAAGCATCCATTTACAGACCATGGAGGGGTCAATTGCAATTCCTTCTTTGTTGTTTTTGTTCAGTTGCTCAGTCATGTCTGACTCTTTGCAACACCATGGACTGCAGCACGCCAGGCTTCCCTGTCCCTTACCAACTTCTGGAGTTTGCTCAAACTCATGTCCATTGATTCAGTGATGCCAAACAACCATCTCATCCTCTGTCATCCTCTTCTCGTGCCTTCAATCTTTCTCAGCATCAAGATCTTTTCCACTGAGTCAGTTCTTCGCATCAGGTGGCCAAAGTATTGGCCAATTCCTTCTTATCTGAAGTTTTAAGTCTCGATTGCCAGTCCTCACCAGAAAGTTTAGCATACACATGATGTGCAATACCTTACCTTAACAAATTGGACTCAGAACATTTTGTGGATTAAATCACACTTAAAGTGAACTAGGATATCTGGGTCTTTAATAATACTTATTATAATATTGCATGATATTATAATAATAAACCATTGTTAATGATTTTATATACTATCCCCAAATGCATGTTTAAGAGCTAAATATAGATTTTGATTGTCAGATAACCTCACATTCACTTCACATAGATTTTAGTATCTACTTCAAACATAGTAAAAATAATATACAATCAAAGAGGCACAGGAACTCCTGTGATAATCATTTGTATTCTGATGTCCTTTTTGTATTCAGTCTCTTTCACATATGTTCTGACATCTCATGTGAATTAAGTAGTTCAAATTACTTAAGTAGTTCAAATTACAGGTAGTGTGTTTTGTAGTTTATGAAATTGTTTTCTGTCACCACTTCTTGTTAGCAGAGAAAGAAAAATGAAGCTGAGAGAAGTATCTTAGCATCATTACCCAGCTGGTAAATGATAGTCAAGATTTTCATCCACATCATGTTAAAGCTAGCATATAATGCAACTTTTAAAGCTCAAACAACAGATGATATTTGAGCTCTGCTGAGGGAAATTGTAATCGACATTTAAAGATACTGTCTCTTAGCAACCATGGAGTTTCATGGAGTTCATCCAGGATTCACACCCTGACCCAGGCCAGCTAACAGTAGACGGTTGCTCTGCCAATATTCCCAGGGACCTTGAGCGGCATAGCACATTTGCTGTTTCTAAGTAGATGTACAGAAGAGGAGATGACTAATGGGTACGTCATCAACCAGATATGGACAAAAAATTCTTGCCCTTTTCTTGATCCCGAATTGATCAGTATAGTTAAAGCACTAGAAGGGCAAGAAGAAGCCCTAGTTCACAACCCCAGTGGGTGGGGTAGCATGAATTTCAGACGCTTTCTCTTAAAACCTCTCACACCCAAGCACCATGTTATTCTAAACAATCCATATTTTCTGTGCAACTAGGAGAACATTGCTTGCTCTTTCAGTAACGGAAGTTTGGACATTTAAGTAAGGTTTTTTTTCCCCCTCTCTCCTGATCTATTTTATATTTCTTTGTATACTTATTCATTTAACTTGGTACAAACAAATTAAACATCATAAAGGCAATTTTTTCTAAAGAGAAAAACTGCAACTGATCTCTCCTAACTCATCTACTGGTTTAATTTTTGGAGTTTTCAGCAGATGTGGGTGTGTACACATGATGCTTCTGTGGATACAAAGTGGGGGTCTGCCTTTGTGTTTTGCATAGTATTAGGATGAAAACAGCCCTCAGGCTTTGAGCACACTTTCTAATACCTTTGTATTGATCCTTAAAATGTAAAAATGATGTTGGACACCTGTAGCTTGTGTTAATGCAGAAGTTAAAGCCACAACGATAAGAACTCCAGGGAAAATAAAAGATCTCACTGGGTGAGAGTATGCACTTCACCAGTACAGTGGGCCTTCCTATTCCATACTGACACATTACAGTCTTGTCATTCGCACACGCAAGAGTACACCCAGCAGTCAACCTGGGAGCCCTTCTCAGTATCAGGCACAGTGATGGGCACAAGCACATAGAAGACGTGTTTCTCTGTTCTTGTAGAACGTTCAGACTCTGAAGGTGAGGACAAAAGTTGAAATCAGTTGTTTCAATTCATTAGAGAAAGAGGACTGGAGAGAGGGCCAAGGGCCTTTAAAGAAAGCAGTAGTGACCCCAGAGACACCAGGACGTGTCCTCAGAGAAGGGGGCCCTTAGGGGAGCTAGTTTGAATATGAATCTGTTTGCTAATCTAGGAAAATTTCCTAAATACTGCTTCTCATCTTCTGCTTCTATGAGTCCCCACTTTTCTCAGCCCCTTCTCCTCTCCCAAAGACTCCCATTCTCTGTTGCGGAAAAGTGGATTTACTTTGAAGACTGGTGAACATTAGCCTAAACATTCTTAAAACCTGCCTAAAATGTTGTTTTTCCTAGCTTCTATTCTTTCTAGAGTCTATTCAGTTTTTGCTGTGGTGGTGGTTGTGGTTGTTTTTAAAAGCCTTCCCCTTCCAGTTTCTGTCTTCTATGAGCTGTATGCAAAGCAAATAAGACAAAATGCTTAAGAAATCCAAGTTGTGATGCTGTTCACCATCAGATGAATATCAAACCGTCACATGTTGGTATATCATTGACTGTGCTCCCTTTGAAGACTTCTATCTCCAAAGATCAGAGAAGAGAAACTGAATATGCTTTTTCTCTGGTTGGGCTCTAGAGGGATTTACAGTCTGTGTTCTAGAGCTGTGATCTCCCACTGGGACACATCTATCCTGAAAGTAACTAGATGTCCCTCATTCTCCTGCAGAATAGTGGAACATCACCCAGATAATCAGATAAGGCAGCGAAGTCTAGAGAGTTGAGTACAGAAATGTTTCATTGGCCCCTGCTGTAGCCCCAATCACTGTCAGGCTTATCTCCCACTAGAGCCAGTAACCCCCCTTGTCAACTTCTGTTTCAAGTTCCCTCATTCAGGTTATCTCTTTCCTCAGTAGCGCTGTGCCCCGCCCCCCCCCCCCCCCCCCCCCGCTAATAAGCAAGTTGGTTTTATATACCTAAAGGTTTCCTTTTATATACCTAAAGGTTTTCACTTATGTTCAAGTGAGAGTGAGTCAAATGATGGCCTTGAAAATACTGCTAACCAACTCTGCCCAGCCTCCCATCCCTCTCTCCCTCAAGACCCCTCGGCATGCCCCTGAACTCTCAAGATCTTAAGTGATAAATCCTCAACTGTAAAGGGAGGATTGTCTTGCTACAGTCGGCCTGGTCCCAACAACCTCCAAATAACTAACTGGTGTCAGCCTGCTGCCTCAGGACCTGCTCCTAACTATTTCTCCATCAAGCTTTGGATTGAATAAGACACAGACAAGATGCCTTCACTTGTGAGTTGCTGTGAGTTGCTGACCAGGACCCCTTCCTGAAGCTGCTCTCATATTCCACAGGTACAAACAATGTGTGTCTGAGAAGGGGACAATCCACCTCCATTGTTTTACAGTGTTTTGAAATCTTTAATTTTTTTTATTAGAGTACAGTTGATTTACAATGTTGCCTTAGTTTCTCCTCTACAGCAAAGTATTTCAGTCATACGTATCTGTTTATCAACTCTTTTAGATTCCTTACCCATACAGGTCATTACAGAGTATTAAGAAGTGTTCCCTGTGCTATATAGTAGGTCTTTACTAGTTTATATAGTAGTATGTATATATCAATTCCAGTCTCCCAATTTATCCCTCTCACCAACCCACCCCAGCTTCCCCCACTGGTAATTGGAAGTTTGTTTTCTACATCTGTGACTCTATTTCTGTTTTGTAAATAAGTTCATTAGTACCATTTTTTTAGATTCCACATATAAGTGCTATCATATTATATTTGTCTTTCTCTGTCTGACTTACTTCATTCAATATGACAATCTCTAGGGCCATCCATGTTGCTGCCAATGACATTATTTTGTTCTTTTTAATGGCTAAGTAGTATTCCATTGTATATATGTACCACTTTGAGGTACATATATACAAGAGGCACACGTGAAGAGGAAAGCATAGGCATAACTCTCTGACATAAATTGCAGCAAGATCTTTTTTGATCTTCCTCCTAGAGTAATGAAAATGAAAACAAATGTAAGCAAATGGGACCTATGTAAACTTAAAAGCATTTACACAGCACAGGAAACCATCACCTAAACAAAAAGACAGCCTGCAGAATGGGAGAAAATATTTGCAAATGAAGTGACTGACAAGAAATTAACTCAAAAATATACAAATAGCTCATACAACTCAAAGTGAAAGAAAAACAACCCAATCAAAAAATGGGTGGAAGATCTAAATAGACATTTCTCCAAAGAAGAAATACAGATGGCCAAAAAGCACATGAGAAGATCCTCAACATCATTATTTATTAGGGAAATGCAAATCAAAACTACACTGAGGTATCATCTTACACTGGTCAGAATGGCCATCATCAAGAAGACTGCAAAAAATACATGCTAGAGAAGGTGAGGAGAAAAGGGAACTCTCCTACACTGTTGGTGGGAATGTAAATGAATACAGCCGCTATGGAGAACAGTATGGAGGTTCCTTGAAAAACTAGCAATAGACCTACTATATGAACCTGTTTTGAATTCTTTATGTGCATTTTGAGGACCTATTTGAGTCCAGGCCCACATACCACCTAAGACAGACTTTCAAAGAGTTTCCACCCAGCTGGAAAATTTTGCACATTTATTGAATTATTTGAAGCTATACTGATTTTGTTTGTTTTTCAGTTTTTTGGCTAGTTAATCTTCTTGTTACCCAGATGTAACTTGGTGCATAGGTAAAATAGAAACTCAATAAATGTGAAAGGGGAGGGGGGGATGTGAAATGATACTGTAAGATAGTCATATTAATATCCTAATATGAAAGATAAGATAACACAGTGATGCTTGGAAAATGTAATTCACTTGCAGTGTGGCAGAGAGACAGCCAAAGCAGATAGACTTGGGGGATTTCCTGCCTCATCACTTTCTAGTTATATGATATTGGTCAAGTTGCTTAATTATTCTCAGCCTATTTCCTCATCTATAAAATCAATGCTAATGACCATTCAAATTAAATAAGATAATGTATGCAGGAAAACTTTGCACAGTTCATGTCACGTAGTCAGAACTTAATAAATACTATAAACCATTGTCACTGCAGAAGTTTTTACATAGAGTATTCAGTGGAACCATATTTGATTCCAAAGCCCTTGGGATGCTTCTATGAGGCCACATGTGCAACCCTCCAACCTTCCTCTCAGAATACAGTTCTAAGAAGCTGATGCATCACTGCCTGCTGAATCATTCCTAATAGGGATCTGCTATGAACAACATGTGCCTCTTGCTCTCTGGTTGCTTCACTCTTGCCTCTCCAGAAACTTGGAAGGCAGCTGAGGAAGTCCACAGGCCTTGCCGCCAAGATGGCTCAAGAAGGTCCAACAAGGACCACAGGGGCTGTTCCACTCCAGGTGAGTGGGACTTCGCCTGAGGAACAGGGTCCATGTAGAGGTGAGGGGCTGCATACAACATAGTGTTTAGAGAAGGCAAATGGGAAACCAGCAGAAGCGCTCTCCACCTAAACCACATGACCATGTATATCTTCTAGTGTTCACCTGTACAGCAGCCTGGAAGACATCTAAGAATTTTCAAGGATGTAGAGAAGGACAGTTAAAATGATCCAGAACACAAAGGAGGACTTGAGGCAAAACTAAATGATGAGACTCTCTTAATCCAGAAAGATAATAACTTATATGGCCAAAATCTAAAATTGTTAAAAAAAAAAACAAACATTTTTAAGCAAAAAGAAAATTTGGAAACATAACCACAATATATCACATCACCAAAGGACAGAGTATTAAGAACAGAGGAAAAATCATTTAAACCTCCAGCACTTAAAGAAAAGATAAGGAAGTACCAGATGACAAATGCATAAGAAAGAGACAATGAATCTATTGCTTTTAAAATGGTGTAATTCAAAATATATTCTTTAGTATTTTCACCCTGTTTCCAGAGAAAAGATTTAAACCTGCAGTTCAAAATGAAAACTATTTAAGGAAAAAAGAAATGAGGTACCTGTTTCTAGACCATTCTAAACTGCAAAGGGCATTTCAGTCTTGGAGGTCCCCCAGTGTTTCAGGGCCCCACATTTCTAGAAACCAGGGGGCTGAAATAAAGCTTGCTAAGTAGTTCCTCCAGTCTCATTTACAAACAAGGAAACTGAGGACTAGGGAGGGGAAGGAACACTGAAAAGCCCAGCTAGTCAATGTATCAATCAGAGTCCAACTTGGAAGAGAAACCACACAAAAGGGAATAGAGGAAATTTTATTCAGGGAATTGGCTAGACTTATGATGGGTATGCAGAAAACTCAGCAGGAGCCAGCCAGTGAGGTGCCCCAAGATTACCAACAGCAGAAAGCCAGAGAGGACAAAGAAGGGGATGTAGAACTGCAGGAACCTTGAGACCGTTCTCCTGGTAGAAAGTGGCAACTTTGTCCTGTGGGAGCTGGTACCACCCCTGTTATAGATTGTAGACTGTGATATTGCCTGAGGTAGAGAGAAAGGAGAGAAATACCTTGGCTTATCTCTTACTCTGATCTCTTAAGTACTTTCAGTTCACTTACCATGGGTTAGGCCCAGTAGGAAGCCAGGAGAGACACTGTAGGGAGAGGGGATGTGACACAGAGCAGAGCAGAGAAAGAGTAAGGAGTGGGCCTGAGAGTTCCCTCATGGGGACCACACCATCTATCATTAGACAGTCATTTCTTGGGCACTCCCCTGGGCAATGGTACTGTCCTGGTAGGACATAGTAATCTTTGGAGGCAGCCATTAGAGCTGCCTCTCATGCCCAAACTATGGGGGCTGTGTCATAGTTGACTAATTCCTGTTCAGTTTTCCAGTCAGAGAATTGTTCATATTTAATAATTAGAAAACCATTATCAATCTTTCTAAACGGCAAACATTTTCTTAATATCTTTGTTTGGATTTCCATATATTGAGTTAGTTTTGTCTTTGGAGGCTAGGGAGGCTCTTCCTGGAACTATATCGGCATCCTAAAATTTTTAATTTAGAATGAAAGCATTCCCCAGAAGTGGTTTGTAGAGATAAGGACTTTAGTCCCTTAAAATAGCCACCAGCAACCCTAGGCTATCCCAAATAAACATACAATCAAATCCTTGAACTGCTGTGCAGCTTCAAGACAGGTCCCTAATCTCTAACTTGCAAGTAAATTACAGCCCTTAAGAACGCTCTCTATAAGAACTCTAGAGCCGCTGCATACCAAGAGGCAGGGGTCAGGCTCTGAATTTAGAACAACACGTGCACCCCAGACAGTAACCAATAAAGAGGCTTGGTGGGGGCGGAGCTGCAGCAATGCCCTAGGGACCTCCTGTGTCAGGAGGTAACCCTTTCAGTGTTGCACTCTCAAGGGGATGGCAGCAGGTGGGCTGTGGAAGTGGTCAGGACAATAGTTAACTGACTCAGAGGTATTTCAAATATAGTTCAGTAAGCATTCTGGCATACTGGCTGAATATCAACATTGCCACAAGGTTCCTGAAACAGGATGCTCATTGACAAAATGGAAAGTTTTTTGGTATCCCAGAAAAAGGGACCCTAATTGCCAGCCTTGGGGTTGCCTCTTCACCTGTTTCCCCCCCAGGACCATTGCTAACTCCAGGGCAGTGACATCTCTAACTTGTGCTTAGGTCTTGGCCCCAAGGACAGTGCCAGACACACAGACAAATGGCACACAGGAGAGGAAACTGACCATGGGCGCTAGTTGAGTGGATGAAAGGTTGAGAATCTCTCCCTCCCTCATGGCCAAGCTTTTGGGGCTTTTTATTTTTCCAAGATCTTCCAGAAAAAGCAGAACCTTCACCCAGACAGAGCAAGTGTGTCACAAAGTTCTGCTTTCACTGTGTGTTAAGTGGAAATGATTAGGCAAGTGGGTAGTAAGAGATTCCTCTCTGTGTTTCCTCTGTATTGGGAGGTTCTGCCATGGACCTCTGCACACTCAGACCGACAGTACAAATTGCGATAATCACACTGATAACCCCAGGATGCCTCACTTATCTGTCATCATGGCTTATCCACACAGTACGTTGCAGAGGGGGCCACTTCCTGGACACATATGTAGGTGTGAAGATGCTGGGATGTGAGAGTATGTATGTGTGTTTCCCAGGACTGACTTGAAGCAGTTAGTGTTTGACAGAAGTGATGGCACTTATTCCAAGTGCCTATGGCTGATGAGGTTCTTTCTGTCCCTGGGCTGTGAGATCTGGACTAGGCTTAGAAACTACTGACCATAAGACAGTTAAAACTGTCTCCACCCCATTGTCATTCACAGAGCAGTAAATGGTCTCAGCCCTCTCTCAAAGATATGTCAGGGTGACCTAACTGCCCCCCGCCCAGGCACGTTCCAGCTGGACTGGTGAGGGTGTGAAATCAGTGAAGCTTTTTGGTTGATTAAACTCTGCACTGAGAGTTGGTAGATCTGTCAGAGGCTCTCAGACCTGACTGCGTTATTTATACTGTCATAGGAAACTAAAAATACTAATACTGAGGCCCCTTCTCAGATGAAAATCAGATTTGTTAAGAATGCAGCCTGGACATTTTGTTGTTGCTGTGTTTTTAACTCTCCAGTTGATTCTAATGAGCAACCAAGATTGGGAACCACTACCTGGTTGACCTTATCTATCAGCCTGGTAATTTACCCCGAGTTCCCTTATCTGTAAAAAAGATTTCATGGTGGCAGCAGCCCAACTCTCAGAAATGAGCAAGAACGCAGGATCTATATAGGTCTTCTGCCCATTTTTTAACTGCGTTGTTTGTTTTGATGCTGTTAAGCATCATGAGTTCTTTGTAAATTTTGGACACTAATCCCTTGTCAATCATATCATTTGCAAATATTTTCTCCCAGCATGTAGGCTGTCTTTTCATTTTGTTTATTGTTTACTTTGCTGTACAAAAACTTTTGAGTTTCAGTTCAGTTCAGTCGCTCAGTCGTGTCTGACTCTTTGCGACCCCATGAACCACAGCATGCCAGGCCTCCCTGTCCATCACCAACTCCCAGAGTCCATCCAAACCCATGTCCATCGAGTCAGTGATGCCATTCAGCCATCTCATCCTCTGTTGTCCCCTTCTCCTCCTGCCCCCAATCCTTCCCAGAATCAGGGTCTTTTCCAATGAGTCAACACTTCGCATGAGGTGGCCAAAGTATTGGAGTGTCAGCTTCAACATCAGTCCTTCCATTGAACACCCAGGACTGATCTCCTTTAGGATGGACTGGTTGGATCTCCTTGCAGTCCAAGGAACTCTCAAGAGTCTTCTCCAACACCACAGTTCAAAAGCATCAATTCTTCGGTGCTCAGCCTTTTTCACTGTCCAACTCTCACATCCATACATGACTACTGGAAAAACCATAGCCTTGACTAGACGGACCTTTGTTGGCAAAGTAATGTCTCTGCTTTTTAATATGCTGTCTAGGTTGGTCATAACTTTCCTTCCAAGGAGTAAGCGTCTTGTGATTTCATAGCTGCAGTCACCATCTACATTGATTTTGGAGCCCCCCAAAATAAAGTCTGACACTGTTTCCATCTTTTCCCCATCTATTTCCCATGAAGTGATGGGACTGGATGCCATGATCTTAGTTTTCTGAATGTTGAGCCTTAAGCCAACTTTTTCACTCTCCTCTTTCACTTTCATCAAGAGGCTTTTTAGTTCCTCTTCACTTTCTGCCATAAATGTGGTGTCATATGTATATCTGAGTTTATTGCTATTTCTCCTGGCAGTGTTGATTCCAGCTTGTGCTTCTTTCAGCCCACCATTTCTCGTGATGTACTCTGCGTATAAGTTAAATAAGCGGGGTGACAATATACAGACTTGACGTATTCCTTTCCCGATTTGGAACCAGTCTGTTGTTCCATGTCCAGTTCTGTTGCTTCCTGACCTGTATACAGGTTTCTCAAGAGACAGGTCAGGTGGTCTGGTATTCCCATCTCTTTAAGAATTTTCCACAGTTTGTTGAAAACTTTTTGAGTTTAAGTAGGTCCAATTTGTTTCTCAAAAAAAGACATACCGATGGCCAAGAGGCACATGAAAAGATGTTTAACATTGCTAATTATTAGATAAATGCAAACCACAATGAGCTATCACTTCACACCACCAGAATGACCATAATCAAAAAATCCACAAAAAATAAATGCTGGTGAGATGTGGAGAGAAGGGAACCCTCCTACATTGTTGGTGAGTCTGTAAATTGGTATAGCCACTATGGAGAACAGTATGAAAATGAAAGTGAAAGTCGCTCACTTGTGTCCAATTCTTTGTGACCCTGTGGACTATACAGTCCATGGAATTATCCAGGCCAGAATACTGGAGTGGGTAGCCGTTCCCTTGTGCAGGGGATCTTCCCACCTCAGGGATCAAATCCAGATCTCCCTCATTGCAGGCAGATTCTTTACCAGCTTAGCCACAAGGCAAGCCCAAGAATATGGAGTTGGTAACCTATCCCTTCGCCAGTGGATCTTCCTGACCCAGGAGTCGAACCAGGGTCTCCTGCATTGCAGGCAGATTCTTTACCAACTGAGCTATCAGGGAAGCAGAGAACAGTGTAGAAGTTCCTTAAAAAAAAAAAAAAAACACCAAAAGTAAAATTAGAGCTACCATATGACCATACAATCTCACTCCTGGGCATATAGCTAAAGAAAAACATGATCCAAAGGGATACATACACCCCCAATGTTCACTGAAGCACTGTTTACAATAGCCAAGACATGGAAGCAACCTAAATATCCATCGACGGATGAATAGATAAAGAAGATGCAGTACACATATACAATGGAATATTGCTCAGCCACTAAAAAGAATGAAATGATGCCATTTGCAGCAACATGGATGAACCTAGAGAGGGTCACACTGAGTGACGTCAGTCAGACAGAGGAGAAATATCATATGACATCCCTTATGTGTGGAATCTGAAAAGCAATGATACAAAGGAACTTACTTACAAAACAAAAAGAGACTCACAGACTTAGAGAACCAACTTATGGTCGCCCAGGGCAGGAAGGATGGGGGGAAGGGATAGGTAGGAAATTTGGGATTGACGTGTACACACTGCTGTATTTAAAATGGATAACCAACAAGAACCTACTGTATAGCACATGGGACTCTGCCCAGTGTTATATGGAAGCCTGGATGAGAGGAGAGTTTTGGGGAAGAATGGATACATGCATGTGTATGCCTGAATCTCTTCATTGTTCACCTGAAACTATCACAACTCTTAGTTGTATCACAATTAACTTGTTTGTTAATTGGCTTTACCCCAGTACAAAATAAAAAGTTTTTTTTAAAGAAAGAATGCAGAATCTAGAATAAAAGAAATTGGGTATTAGAGTTTCAGTGACTAGCATTGTGATTGTGGGACTGCTACTCAGTCTTTCTTGGTCTCAGGCAACTTACATGACTTGTGAGAATTAAATGAGATAACTCCAATAGAGCATTTATACCTGACATATAGTAAGTGTTCAATGCACATTAGTTATTGTTATTGTGAAAGCATTCCCTGAGCTCTTTGGAAGGGCTGTCTACCCATGTCAGTGGTCATCTTGTAATGATTTCAGTATTGTCATCATGAACAGTGGTTCTCAAGTCCTCATAAATGAAAATGTTACCTAACCTAAGACAAGGGAGGAGAAAGGATGGACTTAAAAGACCCAAAACCAAGAGCTGTTTCTCAACAGCAGAGAAGAGTTGGTCTGATTGGTTTCTTCAGACAGAATAGTCAGAAGCCAGTCTAATGAGAGTCCAGGTTTCCATAGCAGTTAAGGGAACTTACTGGGAGCTTTTAAAATGTTCCTCACACACACAGATTCCCTGGGGATTAGATAGACTTCAGCTGAAGGCCACTAGCTATAATGGACAATGTACCTGGAGCTTTGTAAGGCAAGGAGGCTCCAGCCACTCCAGAATGAAGACTAACCCACTGTCTGAATTCATTGCAAGATGGCGCTTTGAGATCCCCATGTATTTGAAGCATTTCTACCAGCTGCCAGCACATTACTAAGATTCTGAAGGCGAAAGCTAACCTTTTGCCCTGGCTATTTAGAGTCCTGGCAATGAAATAATCTGGCCTAATAAAAGAGGCAGCCAGACTTTGCCTACTTGGAAAATGAAATTCATTTAAGTAACTCCCAGAAGGATGAAAAAAAGAGGAATTTCTGCAAGTTAGAACACAGGAAGGATAAATGCAGACACCTCATCCATTATCTTTCTGTGGAAGACACCCCATTTTTTCTGGCCTGGAACTTGCCTTAGCCACACTTGGAAAGCCAACTGGCTTCCTCTGGGATTTCATTCTTCTTACTGCAGGGTTTTATCATGTTGAAGAGGCTGGAGTATGAATTCTGAGAAGGCTCTGCTTGGCAGTTAGGCATGCTGGCTTGGGTCTAGATCCAGAGACTAGTGGTGTGGGACACCTATTCAGTAATATCTCATGACACCCCATGCTCACAGGAAAAATGAAGGCCAGTGCAAGAACAGTAGAACTTCTAATCCAAGTTACCTATTAACTCAACATTTACTCCTTTTTAAAACTTAAGTTTATAACTTGAGTTGGCCTACTCAGTTTTCGTTTGGTGTTCGGTCCCAGGAGTGTACCAGAGTAAAGTGGTGAGTCTTCGGGTGTTCTTTGAAGCAGGTTCTGAAGGCCCCACTCCTTACTGAGCCTGCGATGGTTAGGATAACTCCCCTCGGCTTCTGCCCTGGGGACATCCTGGGTTAGTCAAAAGGTTCATTCAGATTTTCCCAAACTTTTCAATGAATCTTTTGGCCAACTCAATACATTTCCAAGCTTAAGCAGGAAGAGTTATAGTGTTGTATCATCGAGGTCCAGGTTTCCACTGGACTCTGATCTGGAAAGGACTCTTTCTGCCAAAAGAAGACAGTATCTTCTCTCTAACCATTGCAAGATGGCAGGCAATGAAAAGACATAGGGAAGTCCTCTTAGAGAGAGAAACCATTCCTGGGTTATATGACTGCCAGCCAGTGTCTTTCAGAATATACTTGAAGAATCATCTAAACTTCAAATCCAGTTGATAAACAGTTGGTTCCTGAGAATAACCACAATGTTGTTGTCGTTTAGTTGCTAAGTCATGTCTGACTCTTTTGTGACCCTATGGGTTGTATCCTGCCATGTTCCTCTGTCCATGGGATTTCCCAGGCAAGAATACTGGAGAGGGTTGCCATTTCCTTCTCCAAGGGATCTTGCCAACCCAGGGATCGAACCCTTGTCTCCTGCATTAGCAGGCAGATTCTTTACCACTGAGCCACCAAGGAAGCCTCAACCACATTAACAGAGAATGAATTAATGACTTTAAATATTAATAAGGGTCCTAACACAGGAACAACATCCACCCCAGTCTAATAGCCTGAACAAGAACAGTATGGAACCCAGAGAAGAGTATGGAAGGGTCAAGCTGGGCCCTGACAGAGTCTGCTCTGTAAATGCTGACTTGTGGTCCCTGCCAGGCCCTGGGGGGAGCAGCTGTGAGTTTACAGCAGAGCCCACAGCGATGATGGGACCCCGCTGTCAGCGGTCACTGCCTTCTGCTCTGAGCTCTTCTCCACTCTCCGCTGATGACAACTCCACCTGCACAAGAGCAGGAAGCAGAGCGAGGCGTGCCTGGTGGTCCAAGGGAGTCACACGAAGAGGCTTACACCACATAACACTGGAAATCTGCTTCATATACTGTGTTAGACAAATGTCTTCTCCTCCTAACCCCTTTCCTTCAGGGCCCTTGATGAGCCCTTCTTTTCCTGTGATTCTTCGCCAAAGCCGTTCGCAGCCCAACTCGTACCTCCTCCCTTCTCTGCTGGATAATTTTTTTTCCTGTGACATCCAAATCCTCCCATCCCCTTATTTTGAAGAGTGGCTCCCCACTACTTCATGGAGTTAGGGCATCAGCCTAGTGCCCAGCCCAGAAGGCTCTCTTCTGCTCCAAAGTAAGTTCATCAAAGCAGGTCTCAGGGCAGGCAGCTCTCCCTGTGAAAGGCTTCCGCAGGCTGCACAGATTCCATCATTCAGAGTGTGCTTGTTGGGGGCTTTCATGTACTAGGACCCTCTTCTGGAAAAGAAAACAGATAAAAATCTCTGCTCTTAGGGCTTCCATTCTAATAGGGGAAAATAAAGTTTTATGTGATACACACACATGCACACACATATTTGGCGACTGATTTGCATGCATGTGTGTGTGTAAATTAACAGGTCACTCTGTCATCCTCACTCCAACATGTAAGTTCAGTCATTCTCAACAAATCCTTCTGGCATTTTCTTCATCTAACTGCACTTCCCCTGTGAGATGGGGAGTGGGTGGAGCCAGCTTAGCTGGCTGTGGGGTGGGGATGAGGTGTGATTCTCACGAGGCTCTTAGGGAGTGCAGTGTCCCAGGGCCTCTTACTTGCAGGTGTGGTAACGGAATGTGGTCAGGAGGCACACAGCAGAGCCAAGTGAGATGGCTGTCTGAGAGGCTGAGGAGAAGAAAATGCCGTAGGGTAGGGAGGAAGGTGGGAGTCCAGAAACCAGGATAGCACAGTGAGGAGTGGTGGAACAGCAAATAGAAAGCTGTCCCAGACGGGAGAGGAGACAGAGAGGTGATGGCGTTTCAGGCAGGTACGTGAGGATGAGCCAGGATCACTTAAGAGAACAAGTTCTACTCCTGCAGTATCCTTTCCCTTCTTCCTCTCCCCCTCTTTCTTTAAATCTTCCTCCACAAGCCCCACCTGGACAGGGATCTTCTCTGTCTTGCTCAGAATAGTACTTTGCAAAGAGTGGGTGCTTAATAATTATGGGTGGACCCAATGATGGGCTTGCCTTCTGAAGCCTTCCAGCCCAGCTCAGCTTCATGATTTCTCCTCTGAACTGAAGCCCTTAGTGACCTGGCAGGAGGCTTTCGTAGTATGGGAAGCACACAGAATGAAATTTTGGCTCTGCCTTTTATCCCGTTTCCAAGTCACTCAGTCTCTTTCCACTCTCAGTTTTCTTGTCTGCAAATGGAAACATTCCTCCCAGGTTTGTACTGAGGACCACAGGAAAAGTATGTAGGCATGGAAGTCCCTGACTCGTTAAACCGTGAATTCAGCCATTATCTTGTACTGCCATTTGGGATGCTTCTTTAGTCAAAAACACAAATTGAATCCTGATTTGTCTGCCATGCAGCTTTGCTGGCCTCCTAGCCTCCAGCAAAGCTTAGGCTATGCTCTTAAAGAGGTTATGCTCAACTCAAGGCCAGGTATCACACTTTTTCAAGGTTTTGCTATCTTTTATTTTCAGCTTCCTTGGGGCGTATTGACAACTAGTATGCAACTTGATGATTTGATGAAATTTGATGAAATGATCAGCACAATCAAGCTAGTTAACAGAACCATCACTTCACATAGTTACAATTTTCTGTTTTTCTTTCTCCTTTTTTGTGGTAAGAACACTTAAGATCTACCCTCTAAGCAAATTTCAAGTATACAATACAGTACTGTTATCTGCAGTCACCACGCCATTAGATCTCCAGAACTTATTCATCTTGCATAACTGAAACTGTGTACCTTTGACCAAAATTTCCACATTTCCTCCTGCCCTCAGCCCCTGGCAACCACTATTCTACTCTATGTTTCTATGAATTCTAATATTTTAGACAGGAAGGATGTCTTACTTATCTGTGTCTTTAACAGAATTTAGCCCCTCGCTTCTTTGTCCCCAACAGACAGCAGTACATTTGTTGGTTTTTTAACATTCTATTAAAAAAAAAAAAACAGTATGGGGGATTTTGATCTGGAAGCTCATTTTCTGACTATAAAACGTTATGGTATTCTCTACAGACTGCAGTCTCTTGGCTCTGAGAGGTTAAGTAAACTCAAAGGATGAATAATCTCAAGGAAGTGTTATATTCCTGCATGATAGAGTTATAAGCTTCAAGGCATGCTGGGGGAACATTCCGGGGTATTTGGGGATACTGTCCAGAAGGACAAACATTTTCCATGGTTTGGATGGACTGTGGCTCTGACTGACTTGGCATGTGACACCCTGCCTGGCAAGACAGGACAAGAAATGAATCAATTGCCCAGTGAAATGGTATGTGCTATTTCTAAGCTGCCTAGCTCATGAGTACTGCACAATCCAGCAGCCCACTCTGATTTGTCACACCAAAGGCTGCCTTAGTAAACAGTTGTCCACACTTCTGTTCGTTCTGAGTCACCACTTAGTGTTCAAACTGAAATGCCAGTGCAGTCCTTGGAATACACCATGCAGTGTGAAACCAGAGGAGGTGGGACTGGGTGGGATGGCACTTCCCGTGGAAACTTCCATGTCCTACAAGGGAGCCAGAGCCCCAGCCAGGGTTCGGCAAAGGATGGTTGACAGACAGCTCCCTGTTCACAGTTACCCCATCTTCTAAGTAAATCCCTCTCTTTATAGCTGAGGAGATTGAGGGTGAGCTGGTTCAGTGACTTGCACATGGTCTCACAAGCTTTTTCATGACCTGGCTCCTACCCTCTCCTAACTTATCCCCCACCTCGTCCCACATGTATCGTCTCTCCCAGTCAAATCAAGTCACAATAGCTCCTTGAATGCACGATGTTACTTCACTTCTCTTGCCTTTGCACGTGTGTCCCCTTGCCATGAAACGCTGTTTCTGCTCCTCCAGGGTAGTGGACAACTCACTCTACAAGGTCCAGCTCAGGTGTCCTGTCCTTTCACAAAGCGTTCCTGACCTTTTGTCACACCTCAGCACGCCCCCTTCCTCATCAGAGCAGAGCTGTTCACTTTGTTCTCTGTGCTGCTTGCGCTGTACTCCCATCACTGCCAGTGTCTGGGATTACATTATTTGTTAGAAGTCTATTATTTGCTTTCATAGGCCATGGAATCTAGCGTCAGTAAGGGCTATGTTCAGTCGCAAGTAACAAAAAGCCCAGTTAATTTATAGCTTAGACAAAGTAGAGAATTAATTTTCTTTTTTTTTGCCATGAGAACTCCATGATAGCACTAGGGACCCAGTTTTCCTATCTTTACTGTGGCTTTTTCCCCTCATGCTTGTCACCCAGTGGTCACAAATTGGCTGCTGTTTCACTGTGTCTATATTCCAGGCTGGAAAAAACATAGAGGTAATGGATGATGATGTATTCGCTAATCAAGTCTGCTCGTTTTACAGAGCATTTCTAGAAGCCCCATTTAGTGATTCTTTTATCTCCTTGATCAGAATGATATTTTAAGGATAACCCATAGTGGCAGAAAAGAATGGGAGACATATTTGTTTAATTGGACATATTGAAACTCACAATATAATTGGGGTTTGGTTAGTAAGGCAGAGGGGGAGAATTAATATTGAATAGACAGTATCATTATTTAACCATATGCAGGGATTATGTTTCAGTTAGCATTCTCTCTGGGACTTAGCATAGGGCATGGCTCACAGTAGATACTCAGTAAAGAAAATCTAAGAAAGAAAGGAAGTTTTCTGACCCTTCAACCAATGCTGTTTTCTCAGTATCACTTAGCACACCTTTGACCTTTCAGACATGAAGCAAAGCTTCCTGGGTGTGCGAAGGAACGACAGAGGGAGAAGTGACTGGAGGGGTCTCAGACAGATGCTTACTGCTCAGCTGGCAATTCTCAGCTTAGCAATGCCTCGGAGCTAGGAGGAAGGGGTAGAAAGGTCCTTCTTGGCATGTACATTGTCCTTGGGACCCCTATTCCCAACTCAAAAAAGCACGTTAGTCACTACACTTCAAAAGTATCACCAGGTTCCTGGGACATCTCTATCACCTTTTCCAGTTGAGAATCTTCAGCCACAGGGCTAGATTCAGTCTTGCTTCCTTTAAGGCCAGGCACTATTTCTGTGGGCTTCCCAAGTGGCGCTAGTGGTAAAGAACTGCCTACCAATGCAGGTAGATGTAAGACATGTGGGTTCGATCCCTGGGCTGGGAAGATCCCCTGGAGGAGGGCATTGGCAACCCACTCCTGTAGTCTTGCCTGGAAGGAGACTTGCTCCTCCCATGGACAGAGGAGCCTGGCAAAGCCTCACAAAGAGTCAGACACAACTGAAGTGACATAGCACATACACACTATTCCTGCATGTCATGCTTGTGCTATCAAGCTTTCCATAATTATGAACAACTTTGCAATGAACCTCGTTGAAATAAATCTTTGGGTTCATCCTTTGCATCTTAATTATTATTTCCTTAGTCTAAATTCCAAAAAGTAGAAATGCTAGGTGAAAGGCTATGCTCATTTTTAAGGTTTCCTGTGAGTGTTGTCTGTCACAAAGGCATGTTGCTCTATGATTCCATCGGTCACAAACAGAAAAGCCTACCATCTTTCCAGTGGTGCGTGCTCTCCTTCTGAAGGTTTCAGTTGTGAGCCAGTCATGCCAAGGGCCTAGCCTGTCCTCCCTTCCAGAACAACAGCAAGCTGGAAGCAGAGATAGAGGCCATCTGATGCGAATGTGTCTTGGTTCCCCTACTTAATTTTAAGTGTCACTCTGGAAAGAAGAGGAAACACAGATTCTGTGTGCATAAAGGAAGCATTCATTAAATGCTTGATGAGGGAACTCTGAGATGGTTCTGTGGACCTACCTATGATCCTGGGGGTTATTCTTGACATCTCTCTATTGTTCTCCATCAGGTTACCAAATCCTGTCAAGGGATTTGACTGCAAATGTGTTTGACCATCTAAAGACCTTTGCAGTCAGCCTCCTCTTCTAAATCACCTTTTCATCTGCCTCTGACCCTGTCTTTGTCATGTCCTCATCATTTCCCTCAAGTGACTGCTTTGCCACCCATTTCTTTTCTTCTGTCCCTCAACCCATTCTCCATGCCACCCCAGATTGATTTTTCTGAATACCTATGTTGTTGTCATTGTTTAGTTGCTAAGTCAGTCTGAGTCTTTGTGACCCCAGGGATTGTAGCCTGCCAGGCTCCTTTGACCATGGTATTTCCCAGGGAAGAATACTGGAGTGGGTTGCCATTCCCTTCTCCAGGGGTTCTTTCCAGTCCAGGGATCAAAACTGTATCTTTTGTGTCTCCTGCTTTGCAGGTGGGTTCTTTACCACTGAGCCACCTGGGAAGCCCAGAAATACTTATGACCACATCACAGTCCAGTTTCATCTTTGTTTTTAAATCTGTTCTTATAACCCAGCAGCTCCCTGAAGTGTTAATGTTCCTTCATATCCTCATGAACCATGAGGATTCCATAAGCAGGATTTATTGCAGGGAGATTTCTTGTTCATCATTTCCCACTACCCCTTCTCCAGAGAACCATCTTAGAAACCATCTAGTTGAACCCCATTTTATAGATGAGGGAATTGGAGGACTCGCATCTTAAACACCTTCCCTTCCCACTTCACATAGCAAATTTAGGTTTTCCCTATTAAAATTCAGCTCATCATCTCTTCCAGTAAGGGTTGGGACACCCATTCTATAAAGCCCAGGGGCCCCTTCTGTGTGTCCTCACAGCACCCCATGTTTATTATCTCTCTGTATTATGACTATTTTTATTTGTTTCTTCATCTTCCTCAGGTAGACTAAATTTTTGAGGGCAAAGATTGAGCCTTATTCAACTTTCTATTTCTATAGACTCTGATAGTGTACAATTGGTCATCGCTCTGTGGATGTTTATTGAATGAATAAATTAGTACTTCATTATAAATTAGAGAAAAGATCAGTGCTAGTAGAGAAAACACATTGATAGTGACTCTCTTCAAAATGTAGAGACTGGAATATCAGTTTCCCCTTTCACACACACGTGGCCCAGGTGATGTTCCTTCAGTGAAACACCCTGAAAAGGTATGTCCAAGTAGTATGTTTCCATTTGGATAGCAAATAGCACTTTCCTTCTGAGATTTTGTGTGAGAACCAAATCAGGGAGTAGAAAATGTATCTCATCTTGCATTAGTTAACAGGATTAGAAAACATATTTGCTCCAATATTTATATACTTTTAAAGTCACCATTTACTGGTACATATGTGTCCCCTCCCTCTTGAAACTTCCACCTTCCACATATGGCTGATTCATGTGTATATATAGCAGTAACCAACACAATATTGTAAAGCAATTATCCTCCAATTAAAAATAAATTAAAAAAAAAACTTAAGAGCTAAAGCAAGCAGAGGTATAATTCACCTGTTTTTGTCACTGATGTATGAAGAATTTTTTTCCTTTTGAAAAAAAAAAGGTATTAAGTACCGGCTCTATTAACCTGTCACATGCATTTTTCCCTCCATTCCTTATGAAACAATCCTAAGAGTTTAGTGCAAGTTAGATTTACAAATGCAAAATCTGACATGAAAAAATGCTAGAAAGCAGGCCAAAGCCATGCAGCTAGTAGTTGCTTCAAGATTGATCTTTCAGCCCCTAGTGCTTTCCCTCTTAATTAAAACATGACACCCTTTCTAAGCACAATCAGTCCTCTTAATTACTTAGTAAAATAGGCTGGGCTTGTTCCCACGTTCCTATTTCACAAAGGAGGACGCTGAGCCTGAGTGGTATCAGGACTTGCCCAAAGACACCTGCTTAGTACCGCTAGGACAGGACTCCAGATCTCCTGATGCGTGTCTCCTGACTCTAAGCAATCTGCTAGATTTACTAGAACTCCTGTCAGTTTAGTGGACACAATTTTTTTTTTTTTTAAGAAAAATATAAGAAAACCTCAGATGGAGTTTGTTTGGTGACATAGGAAGTTTAGGAATGGCTCCAGCTGCTTTGGTCCTGTAAACCCCCAGGCTGGCGGGCCAAGCCTCAGCCTCAGGCATTCTAAGGAAACAGCTCCTCCTTTAGGCCAACAGGAGGAACAGCAGGGACTCAGGGAGCACAGCCCCCAAGCTCCCAACTACAGAGGGTATGGTAAAACTCTCCCAGGTACCTTGTCGATATCTTCAAACAGCTTGACTTAGGGTGTTGTTCTGTGTCCATTAAAAGGTCATATATTATTCAGGACTGTGCAATCCAAAAAATGACTTTGCTGGCTAGGATTAAGTCACACATTAATTTCAGCTCAGTGACACTGTAATGCCCACATGTGAGGGAATAAGATTGCCTTTGTTTTTCTCTTTCTCCATGGTAATGGAGAGTAAGAAGGAGGAGCAGGAGATGATTGTAGAGGGAGGGAGTCAGTGTCAGGCTAAAGGGAAGGAGCAAACTGGGGCAGCTTGGCCTGTTGCTGACCAAACAGAAAAAAGGAGAGAAGTGGTTGGGTGTGGGCTCTCTGTAGGACAGACCCTCTGCTGCACATAAGAATAGGACTGGAAGGGGAGGGGTGAGAGGGTGGAGGAGCAAATATGGCATGACCTGAGCAAATATGAGGCCCAAGGGGAAAAGCACAGGTTGAGATATCTCACTCACACTTTAATTAATATCACTGGCTGAATGTGCATGAAATCTGTTATGAGGAGTCTGGAGTTACCAAATCAGTTCCTAGTTCAGCTCCTAAATTCTCATCCACTCATCTGAGACCAAGCAGTCTCCAAATAATTCATATTCTCTTTGTTGTAGGAATAACTTTAGTATGTATGTATCAGGGACCACTTTCCTTCCTATGTGGAGAGCTGGGAGGTTATACAGTTATAGCCAAAAAGCAGAGTTTTACTATCAGAGGGCCCTCAAGTGATACAGCTTGAAGCCCTTGATTGTACCATATAATGAGTCATATTTCCAAAAATTGAATATGCAACCAGTACTAGCTTCCATCTCGAGGCTACCTGGATGGCCTGACGGTGTCCACATGCCCTTCCCGTAAGTCTGAATCTCAGTGGCATGTGCCCTTTTCCCCACAGCACAGGGATTCCTGAAGTTGAGGGTAAACTTTGGGGCTCTGCTGTGTAGCACTGGGAAAATCCTGCTCCTCTATAGTCTCACTCTGTCCATTTTTGACATGAGAAGTTTGACAAGATTAGGGGTTCTCGGGAATGCCCTGCAGAATCCAGAGGATCTTGGGATGAGGTCCCCTCAGTCTGTCTCATGGACCAGGCTTGTATCATATTGGGTGTCCACCGAGTATTTTGTTTGAACCAACAGCCCACAGCAAAAAACATGTTTAAAAACTACTGGACCAGATGATATGGGCTATATCATCAACAATATTTGTTAACCATTTGCTATGTGCCAGGTACTGTTGTCAAGGAAACAGTGGTACAGAAAAGGGAAAACATTTCCTGGGAATTCCTTGGAGGTCCAGTGGTTAGGACCTGGTGTTCTCACTGCTGGGCCCTGAGTTCCATCCTTGATTGAGGAACTAAGATCCCACAAGCCATGTGGCATGGCCAAAAATGAACAAATAACAAACAAAACAGATTTCCTTGCTGTATAAGCTATAATTTAATATCAGGGGCATTTGACCTTCCACCATAAACTTGGCCTTGGACACAGAGACCATATCTTCATCTTCAGATAGGTAACTGAGATGTATACTTTTATACACATATAACTTCCTGTTATCTGGTTGTCTCATTTCCTTGTAAGAACTTGAAGCCTAATTGTTAAATGTATGGTGTCCAAAGACTCCCAAAGTGTTAAAGGAATGTGATTTTCCTAATCAGAAATTAGGGCAGTTGAGCTGACAAAATAAGCTTTTAAAAAATGCCTTGTTTATTTATAGGAAAATTCTCAAATATATCAAAATAGTATCATGTTTTATGAATCTTGACAGATTTTTTTTAATTTAAAAGAATAATATTTCACAGGAATAAAGTAAAATTTTATTGTAATCATTCAGTTAGCATATTATTTGTATGGTCTTTTTCATCTTTCATCCACTCGTTTGTATTTAAGAAAAGAAACTAAGATTGAGGGCCTGTTCTGTGGCAGGTATTTTTCCGGGCACATTCATTTTCATTTCTTGCTTCACTTAATCACTTAATCTTTGGAGCAATCCTGCAAAAGCTATTTATCAATTTTTAAAGATAGTAAAATCAAAGCTTAATATCTTTCCAAAGTTCATAGAGCCAGTAAGAAGTTCACATTTGAAATCCACAGCTATCTAATCCTAAAGCCCATCTGTATTTTCCCTACCACTTGATGCAACCTCTCTACTTGCCCAATATTATTTGCTCATAGTTCTTTGCAGTCACCTTTGGGCACGTCTCTGAGTAATCATTAGGAAAACCAAAGTGATATTTCACCACTTCAAAGGTCCCCAGGGAGTTATCCAACTCTCTCGTCAGAACTGAAGCAGCAAGTACACACATTACCTGGTTTAGCATTCAGGAGTATTGGAATGCCAGGATTTTAGGTGCTAATAGCTTCTGTTCTGTTGATAATGGTATTTTGTGCGAATTGGCTACCATGTTGCCTTACATTAAGGACACAAAGTCTTTTAACAGGATTTTTACAATAAAGCAGTTTAAGATTGGCAAGGAAAAAAAATTTTTTTTCCTTTAGATTATTGCATTCAGGGGTTTTTACATCCAAATAAACCAAGGATAATTGATGAAGACTAGTAAGTTTTATGGCCTCAAGGTCTTCATAATTTAAACTATTAATATAAAATATCTTTGAAAAGAGCTGTAAAATTCCAACTTGTGGTGGTTATTATCAATAACAATTTTCTTAAATATACATATATCCCCTCTCTCTTGAGATTGTTATTGAGAGTAATCACCATGAAATCTGGAATTTTACAGCTCTTTTCAAAGATATTTACAGAAACCAATACAACATTGTAAAGTAGTTATCCTCCAATTAAATACACGCACACACAAATGTATATATTTTTATATAATTAAAAAATAAACTCCATCCAACTAGGTTCTGCTGTTAAAGAAAGCTTCTCAGAGGAGGAAGCACTTGAAATGAGTATGGATTATTATGGGGGAGAACATTCCAAGCTAAGATATCAAAGAGACAGAGTGACATATTTAAGGAGCTGTGTATTAATTACCTCTTCACAATTCATCTTTATATTTCTATCACCTCATATAGATTACAGCTAATACTATGTACTAAGTAAAATGTTTTTGAAAATTAAAAACAATTTTCTTACAGAATTTTTACTTTGTAAAATAAAAATAAGCTTCTCTCTTCAAAATTCTTATACCAGCATACATACTCATACTTGGCTTCCAGTGTCAATATTTTCTATTTTCCATCTGAACATTACCTCATTGCCCTTTTACCTCTTTAATTTTGTAAATTGGACTGCAAAAATAAATGGTAAAGATGTAGACTCATCAAAACAATGTTGAAAAAGTACAAACTTGGAGGACTCACATTTCCCAGTTTCAAAACCTACAATAAAACTATAATAATCAAGATAGTGTGGCACTGAGATAGATACAGACACAGATCATTAGAATGGAATTGAGAGTCTACAGATAAACACATTTATGACCATATGATTTTTGACAAGAATACTATGAAAATTTAATGGTGAAAGAATAGCCTTTTCAGTAAATAATGCTGGGATAACCACATGCAAAATAATTAAGTTGGACTCCTATCTCATGCTTATATGAAGATTAACTCAAAGTGGATCATACGCCTAAATGTAAGAGCTAAAGCTATAAAATCCCTAGAAGAAAACATAACAGCTAATATTTGTGACCTTGGATTTAGGCAATGGTTTTTAAAAGCACAAAGGACAAAAATAAATAAATTGCACTTCAATAAAATTAGAATTTTTGTTCCTTCGAAAGACACCATCTACAAACCATTAATGCTGGAGAGAACGTGGAGAAAGAGGAACCCTCTTATACTGCTGGGGGAATGTAAATTGATACAGTCACAATGGAGGATAGTATGGAGGTTCTTTAAAACACTAAAACTACCATATGACCCAGCAATCCCACTACTGGACATATACTCTGAGAAAACCATAATTCAAAAAGACACATGTACCCCAGTGTTCATTGTAGCACTATGTACAATAGCCAGGACATGGAAGCAACCTTAATGTCCATCAACAGATGAATAAAGAAGATATACAATGGGGATATACATATATATATATATATATATATATATATATATATATAAAATTGGATATTACTCAGCCACAAAAAGCAATAAAATTGGGTCATTTCTAGTGATGTGGATGAACCTAGAGTCTGTCATATAGAATGAAGTATGTCAAAAAGAGAAAAACAAATATCATATATTAATGCATATGTATGGAATCTAGAAAATTGGTACTGATGAACCAGTTAGGACAGGAATAGAGATACAGATGTAGAGAATGGACTTGTGGACAAGGTAGGGGGAAGCAGAGAGGGGGACAAGTTGAGAGAATAGCATTGATTTTATATATATATATATACACACTACCATGTATAAAATAGCTGGTGGGAAGCTGCTGTACAGCACAGGGAGCTCAGCTCAGTGCTCTGTGATGATGACCTGGAGAAGTGGGGTGAGGGGACATGGCAGGGAGGCTCAAGAGGGAGGGGATATATGTGTACACACAGCTGATTCACATTGTTGTAGAGCAGAAACTAACACAACATTGTAAAGCAATTACACTCCAATTAAAATAAATAAATAAAATACACTTTTAAAAAAGACACCATCAAGAAAGTAAAAAGACCATTACAGAACAGAAGAAAATATCTACAAGTCAAAGAAGTTGGTAAGTAACTTATTTCCAGAATATGTGAAGTCTTACAAGTCAACAATGCAAAGAAAAATAACCCAATTCAAAAGTAGGCAAAAGATTTGAATAGCCATTTTTTCCAAAGAAGATAAACAAATGAACAATTAGTACATGAAATGATTCTCGACATCATTAGCATCAGTGAAATGTAAACCAGTACCACAACAAGATACCACTCACACCCACTAGAGTGGCTGAAATTTAAAAACATAATAAATGTTGGTATGGATATGGAAGTTTTAGAATCCTCATGCATTGCAGGTGTGATTGTAAAATGGTGAAACCACTTTGGAAAACAATTTGCAGTTTCTTCTCAAACTGTGAAAATAGAGTTACCATATGACCCAGCAATTCCATTCTTTGATATATATCCAAGAGACTTGAAAACAAATGTCCACTCAAAAGCTTGTACAAGAACATCCATAGCAATGTAATTAATAATGGTTGAAAAGTAAAAACAATCCAAATGTCCATAAACTGAGGACTGGATAAACAAAATGTGATATATCCACATAATAGAATATTATTTTGCAACAAAAATAATAAACAAGTGATACATGTACACATATTACAGCTACAACATGGATAAACTTTAAAAACATGGTAATAAGTGAAAGAAGTCAGTTGTATAAAGCTATATATTGTATAATTCCATTTATGTGAAACATCAAAAATAGTCAAATCTGTAGAAACAGAATATATTAGTGGTTGCCAGGGGCTGAGGGGTAATGGATATGGGGTTTCTTGGGGGCTTTGAAATTAGATAGTGATGATGATTGTATAACTTTGTGGATTTACTAAAAACAAAAAACACTGAATTGTTCACTCTAAAAGGATAAATTTCATGGAATGTTAATTTTATCTCAAAGAAGTGACCTCCCCTGAACCATGACATGAGTGAGAAGCTTTTATTGTCTTTGTGTGTGTGTGTGCTCAGTCATGCCCATCTCTTAGCAACCTTAAAGAAATCGAAATATTGCTATCCTTCAAGGACAAAGGTCCATATAGTCAAAGCTATGGTTTTTCCAGTAGTCATGTATGGGTGTGAGAGTTGGACCATAAAGAAGGCAGAATGCCAAAGAATTAATGCTTTTGAGCTGTGGTGTTGAAGAAGACTCTTGACAGTCCCTTAAACTGCAAGGAGATCAAACCAGTCAATCCTAAAGGAAATCAATCCTGAATATTCGCTAGAGGGACTGATGCTGAAGCTGAAGTTCCAATACTTTGGCCACCTGATGCAAAGAGCCGACTCCTTAGAAAAGACCCCGATGCTGGGAAAGAGTGAAGGCAGGAGGAGAAGGGGATAACAGAGGATGAGATGGTTGGATGGCATCACTGACTCAATGGACATGAGTCTGAGCAAACTCTGGGATATGGTGAAGGACAGGGAAGCCTGTCATGCTGTAGTCCATGCGGTTGCAAAGAGCTGGACACGACTCAGTAACTGAACAACAGATCCTTCAAGGATAGGCATTAGTCCTGAAAATCTTATATTCAAAAATAATTGAGTTTATTTGTAAGGCAGTTGGATAAAATCACAAAATGGTTCAGTATATCTAGTTATAGTATATAAATAAAACATTTTAATATTTTATCATATCAACTTCCACATCAACTGGAAGAACTTCAGATGTGTTATTCATGTAATTCTTTCAAGCTTATGCTATTGGCATCTATTCTCACCAATGTTATGCTACAGTTGTTTGATAATTTCCAAAAAAAAAAAATCCTTAGATAAGATTTACATGTTTTGCACCTCCAAAATTAGTATTACACTGGTACGTGACTATACCAATAATCTTATCTTGAAGTATTGTATGACTAATAATAGAAGACAAAAGCAAAGCATTGTTATTTATATAATTTGGCAGAATGTCAAGGTCAAAAACTTCCATATTAACTCCAGTGGTAGCTTTTAAAAAAAAAAGCTTAATTAAAGTACAATTGTATAATTCCATTTATATGAAATATCCACAAATTCATCCATCATAAGTATACACCATTAAAGTGTGAGTTATTTTTAGTAAATTTGGAGAGTTGTTCAACCATCTCCATTATCCAATTTTACAACATTTCTATCACCCTAAAATTATTCTTCATTTTTGTTTGCCATCAGCCTCCATTCTTACCCCCAACCTCAGGCAACCACCAATCTACTTTCTGTATTTATAAATTTTTTAGCATAAAGTTTTGGTGATTCATCCATGCTATAGTCTGTAATAGTATTTCCTTTTTGTTGCTGAGTAGTATTTCATTGTATTATGTATCAGAATTTGCTTATTTACTCATCAGTTGAAGAGCATTCGGATTTTTTTCTGGTTTTCTTTATTATGGACAGAGCCACTGTAAATCTTTGTGTACAGGTTTTTGTGTGAACATAATTGTTCATTTCTTTGGGGTAAACACATTAAAGTAGGTTTGTTGTGCTGAATGGTAAGCATATGTTTAACTTTATACAAAAAATGGCCAAATTGTTTTCCAAATAGGCTGTGCTAGAAATGTATAAGATTTCCAGTCATTTGACATCCTTAGAAGTATTTCATATTTTCAGGGACTTTTAAAAAACTAGTTTAATAGATATGTAGTAGTATCTCATTGTGGTTTTAAATTTCATTTCCCAAATGACTGAATATGTGAGCATCTTTTCATTTGCTTCTTTATTATATGTGTCTTTTCTTTGGAGAAATGTCTATTCAGATCTTTTGTCTATTTTTTATTTGGGTTGTTTGTCTCATTATTTAGTTGTAAGAAGTATTTATATATTCTGGTACAAGTTCCTTATCAGACATAATTTGCAGAGTATTTTCTCCCCAGTCTGTGGATTGTCTTTTCCATTTTCTTTTTTTTTTTTTTAACGTCCTAAATTGTTTATTAGGTAAGAACTTTACAAACATTACTTATATTAGCGGTAGCGGTGGAGCTGGAGAGTATTGTGCCTTCTCCACGCTGCACGGCGAGAGCCACCAATAGTGTGGTGGAACTTGTGGCTCTTGCCCAGGCCGCGGCTCTTTCTGCCTGCAGACGTCAGCCCCCACATCTCCCTGTGCTTGTGGACTGGTTTGGTGATCCACTGGGTGTCAGGGTTTCTTCTAATAGCTTTATGGAATGGATCAATGAGGATAACCTCAAAGAATTTGTATGTAGAATCTTCACCAACCCAGTAGGAGTTCAGGACCCTCAGGGCCCCACAGTGGCGGCCAGCACGCTCCTCCGCAACCGACTGCAGGCTCCGCGCAAACTTGAGCTGGTTGACACCGTGGTGGACAGGCTTGCCGTAGGTGGCACCCTTAGGAACTGGGCGCTTGCGGCCCCCGCGGCGCACGCGGATCCGGTATATGACATAGCCTTGCTTGGCCTTGTAGCCCAGCCTGCGCGCCTTGTCGGGCCGGGTGGGGCGTGGGGCGTGGTGCAGCGCCAAGAGCTGGCGGTACTGCCAGCAGCGCACCCGCAGCAGGAAGCGCATCACGTCCGACTGCTTCTTCCTCCACAGCTCCTGGATGTACTTGTAGGCACCCGCCTGACGGAAAGGAGCTTTTCCATTTTCTTAATGGTGCCTTTTGAAGCACAAAGAATTTTAATTTTGATGAAGTCCCAGTTTACTAGCTTTTTCTTTTATGGATTATGCTTTTGGTTCGTATCTAAAAATCCTCTGCCTAACTCAAAGACCACAAAGATTTTTTCCTATATTTTCTCATAAAATTTTTATCATTTAGGTATATGATCCATTTTGAGTTAATTTTTTTATATGGTATTAAATTAGAGTTCAAATTTATCTTTGTTGATGTGGATCTCTGGTTGTCCCAGCACCATTTATTGAAAAGATTGTTCTTTCTTCATTTAATTGCCATGGTAGTTTTGTTTAAAATCATTTCATCAAAAATGTAAGGAAGTGTTTCTGAATTCTCAGTTCTTTTCCATTGATCTAAATGCCTATCCTTCTGCCAGTATTCTGGTATTAACTTTCAAGACATAACTTACTATGATAGGGACAATTTTTTAATACCAGTGGTATGCTATATGTATCATAATTGTGAGACACAATGTTTTGCTCAATACCCTGAGCTCATGGAAACATAGTGTCATTTTTATCACTCATATTGATAAAAAAATTTGGTTTTAGCAAGGCAGAAATTAGAGATGTAGTCTAAATATCCAGAGCCACGAGTGTGTCTTACAGAATGACATATGATTTGTGGGAAACTGCATTTTCAAAGATATGTTTGTAATAAATTTCTTCAATGTAACACTGGAAGCTATAGGACTGACAGTTTGTGTTTATCTAATATAAGAAGTATTATCAAATTTTCCACTTTGAATGACATTTACATCACCAACACTGTATATTATTGAATCTAAGATGCCATTAATTATAAAATCCACCATTGTTTTACATATACTAAGAAAAAAATGCTTTCATTTAAAATATAGAGTAACACCAATTAAAAAATGTACAATCATTGCAGAGATGTAAAATTCTAAATAACTATGCATCATAAAATTGATGAAATATAGTGTATTGGGACAAAATGTTCCTTTTGAATTGTCACATTTCTTCCAAAAGGGATATTCCTATAGCAGGATCTCTTTAAAAGTACATTTCCCCTCTTTTTCTTTGTATACAGTTTGACAGTAAAATAAAATTCTATGTTTTCAGTGACTTTGACTATATCTCAAATGATATTGAAGTGAGACTTTGCATTAGATAGCTTTAGGCACATAGTATGTCTGTGTCTCCATGAATAATTAACATTTCTTCAGATGATATGAATCCCGTCTTTTGAGTCCATGTGTGTGCTTATTGAAATGCCCACTGGTTTGAATTATTTTGAAACTATTTACCAAACATTGGAGCTTCTGGGATAGATCAATGATTTACAGCAAGCCTCGGGCAGCATACTTAAATCTGGACAATCCCAGAAAGTTCAGGACGTAGACTCCCTATACCATGGGTGTTAGTCACTGGCGGGACTGCTGAGCAGCCACAAGCTCAGCCTTTTGTGGCATGTACATTCCAGAGTGGAGGAACTGCCAGATATGAAGAGATCCCTGTCATTTTCTCCAGGACTGAGTTCTTACCACAGACCTGGAGCTACACATAGGCAATCTGAGCAGCTGCTTCTGCAGGGTCATCCAAGGGGCATTGCAACTGTCTTCGCACCCCCCAAATCTTTCCCTTGCTAACCTGCCTGTCCCTAATGCCTTAGTGTCAGCCCTCTGAGGTAAGGCCCTACCCGCAGAGAGTCCCTGTCTGTGAAGGGATGATATCTATTACAGATCACTGGTTATCACTGGCTTGGGAAGAAACAGGACCTTGAGGGGAGAAGGTAAGGGCCTGGGGCACCAGCTCCTCTAGGTTTTTCTGCTAGTAAGAAAGCTAAGACAGACTTAGACCAACTTAAAAAAGGAGAGAGGCTATTGGGGAGCAGTTATCCTAAGGGTATCTGAACTTAAGCAGCATGCACATTAGTCCTGCGTCCCTCAGTGTAGCACTCTCAACCATTTGAAAGCATGAATGTCCCTCGGTGGGAAGGAAGTTAATCTGTCATTAGTCATCTTTGTTCTAGTAAAGTGAAGGGTCAGTTTATCAATGGAAGTGAGAGTGGGGAAGGATATGAATTAGGGCACCGAATCCTGGAAAAGGAGGGATAGAGAATATGTGGCTAGAAATTTCCAAAGACAAACTTTACTTACTTCACAGTTTGAGCTGGGAATGACCTTTCTCAAGTTGGTTTGAATCTGATTCACTGTAGCCAAAGCAATATCACTCCCCAAGACGTCTATTCTGCAACTTTTAATCACATTGCTTCATCTATGCCTCTGCAGAATATCCAAAAGCTGCATGTCATGAGAATTTCAAAGCTAAGATTCTTTTGTATGAATATTTCCTGAGACAGCCCTTGAGCGTGCTCACACAGGAAGACAAGAATACTTAATGGTGCATCAAAACCATATTAATGGGGTCTTAGGTTTCCCCAAGGTGTATGCCATCTAAAATCATACAAGCCAACACAGATTCAAAGAGAAACCAATGAGCAGTTGTGTACCAAAAGTGATATTGGATCAAATAGGATGCGAGAAATCAGAAAGATTATCTTAGAACCCAGAGCACTGAAGTGTTGGCAAAACAGGGGCCAAATCTGACCCACTGCCTGATTTTATGAATAAAGTTTTATTGGCACACAGCCACACCCATTCATTTATGTTTGGTCAATGGCTGTTTTTTTTTTTTTTTTTTAATTTGCTACAGTGGCATAACTGAGTAGCTATGACAAGACACTGCACAGCTTGTAAAGGCTGAAATATTTATTTCCAGCCCTTTACAGAATGTCAACCCGTGATCATCTTACCTCTGTGCTTGTGTGTCCATATCCTTGTTTTGTCTCTTTGCAAGCAAAGATTTACCATTGATTGAGAACCCAACTGAGGCAACACTCCTCAAATTTTCAACTGAGGTATCCCGGAACAATAAGTGGGGCCTTCAGACACACACTGCCTCAACCTCTCCATTTGAGGACCTTTTCCTGGATGCAGCAGTATTCATTCCACCAGTCGACGTACCCAGAACATCAGCTGAGTGCCAGGGACCAAGCGAGGCCCTGGGAATGTAAAGATGACTAAAACGGGCTCACCTCATTGCTCTGTGTCAGGTATGCTTACAGAAGCACGCAAGGCAGTTGCTGCCTTGTGGCCTAGTCTTTCTTTTTTTTCTACCTTTCTCTTTTCTCTCTCTCAGCTCTGTGCCTCTCTTGTTCCCCCACTCTACCCCCACCCTTCCATCTTGACTCTCTCTTTGCCTCTTTTCCTTTCTTTGCTGCTTTCTCTTGCCCATATATCAGGCCTGCCAGTGCCACCCAGTGGCTCTAACAGGCATTACTTAGACTTGCTGACTGCCCTCAAGGTTGAGAATGACCACCAGGATGTCCGTGAGAGACTATAATTAGGAGTTAAAAGACAACTAGAAGGGTCTAGTAATTACCTCCCCACCCTTCCAATTGCTCAGAGCATTAATATTAACTTTTAAAGTCTTTTATACTGTAATATAAATGAAGGAACCCAAGATAGTTTTGTTAAGGGGAAAGAGATCAGGATGATTATTGTTAGAGTTTGGTGCATTCTGCTCTGAGGAGAAGATGCATTTGAGTTGTTTCAGACATGTTATTTAGGTGGTATGTGATATGGGTGTAATAAAGTGTGCAGTGGTAGATTATGACTATTATCAGTTTATTGAGCCATCTACATCCTGTAACGTATTAGCATGGAATAACAGTATTTCCCCTAGTTGCTGCAATTAACTACACTTCCTTCAGTTCCATTTCCTGACCTTTAATGACATCTTAGGTGAATCCCAAGGGGTCACAGGAATAGCTTCACACACACTGTTCCTACAAGGCTGTTTAGCAAGCCCCTTGGATTCTCCCAGGGCTGACAGAGGCCCTTGTTGATACCCTCTCCTCTGCAAGGCATCTGCCTATGAACAGTAGACTGCAGGGTGGGGTGTTGTGCGATGGGAGTCTGCCTGTGAGGAGTGGACTGCAGGATGGGTATTATAGGGGGGAATATCTATCACTGATGATGACAGCTCTGGTTCTACAGACGTTGAGTAAATTGGTGGGGGATGTGTAACTCCCCCACAATTTTGTCCACTAGAAGGAAGGGTACTGAGTGCCTGCTATTTGGGACAATTCTGGGACAACACGAAAAGTCCTACTTAATATCCTGTTGTCTGATGATGACAGTCCAGCCACTCCTAGCCTGGCACAAGCAAGCATGCTCCATGCCCAGGTGAATCCGCGTCAGTGTGAGGGAGGCTGGGACAGCAGCTCACTAAAGTTAGGCTTGGTCCACCTTGCCTCTCCAAGTCGACCCAGCCGCTTCTCACGGATGCTGGCTGTTGTGAAGCAATGCTTATACTGTGACTATAACTTCCTCACCCGCCAAAATTATTATTTTCTCTTGGAGGAATCTGGGTCTCAGAATTCCCTCTCAATAGGTCCTCCAGACTTGTCCAGAGTCAAATGGAGCTTCTGGGATTTGTCCTTTACATGTGAGAAGGCTATTCCCCTGAAGTCATTAACCACCTATGGGTATGGTTTCTGAGTTGAAAAGGAAAGCAATGACCTACTTAGGCTTTTGTAATCTTCTCTGAAACTGTTTAGTAGTTTGCACTTATTTTGACAGTTTAATTCATCGGAGAAGTTATCAGTCATGAATGCAACATTTTTAATGCTTAAAGTCTAGTACTTTAAAAAGATAATAAAAGCCAGAATATTAGTTGTGGCTTCTGCCTTTTCTCTGGAATCACTGCCAAAAATATCGAGGAGTTCCCAACTCCATTCAATACTAATCACTCAGACTCAGCTCCAAGGGAGAGTCAGATGAGAGCAGGGGCGGTGGAAAAAGAACAAAGGAAACTTTGCTCTTTTTTTCTGAAATTGTGGATTTCCCACTAATAAATGATAAGGGTACCCATCATTTGTACTGGACTGCTCCGTAGTAAATGACACCCAGCTGCCCACATAATAAATAATGGAGACCGTCATTCATCATCCCCATAAGCTATCCTGGTACACGCTTTTTTAAAAATCTTGTAGCCTCTATCTAGATTGTCTTTTCCCTATTGTCTCCTCCTATCTAAATATTATTGTTTCTTCAAACACTGCTAAAATTCTACCTCTAGACTTCCCTAACCACAGAGGTATCCTTCTTCTCCTAAGTTGTTTTGAACTTAGGACTCTCTTGGCATGAGTGCCTTTATTACACCACAAATTCCCAAATGCGTTGCTTTGCTACTGAAATTTCAACCCGTGGGGGATAGAAAGGGAATTTCCTGACCGTCTAGTGATTAGGATTCTGCGCTTTCACTGTCAAGGGCCCGGGTTTGATCCCTGGTCAGCCCAGGTGAGATCCTGCAAGCTGCATAGCATGGCCAAAAAAACAAAAAAAAAGCCACAACAACAAGTTTCAACTCATGTGATTTAGCCCATTAGATATATATCTTGTCTGTTCACCCACATGGGAATTCAGCAGCTTTGGAATCTTCACAGTGTACCTAACAGTGCTGGGCATGTGAGTTGCTCAATTCTCTTAAATGAGTCAAAGGCAACAGACAGGGCTCTGCTGGTTATATAAAAGGACACATATGCATTTTGAGGTCTGTATTCTTTGGAGGCCCCATAGGAAATGTCTTATTTAATAAACTGAAAACACTTGGCACCTCCATCATGACATCTTGGTCTTTTTAGAATAAAAGAAGTAATACAATTGAATATTTCCAAAAGTCTCAGCTTAAACGAGGTGCTAATTCCACATACCATCCTGGTTATACTTTTGCAGTTAGGATTTGATGTAGATGGTGATGGTGGTTGAGAGGGGAAGGTGCCAGTGTAGTCCCTCAACTAGGCTGGCAGGAAGGAAGCCTCAAGTTCTCCATGGATCATAGTCTGTGATTGGGCCCAGGAAATGCTTCAGTCAGGAAAAATGAGCAGCAACTAAAAATATACTATAGCTAGAAAATGGACCATTGGAATTCAACTGTGGTTCAGAATTAAGTTGAGCCATATATAATTGATAGGACCGTTGCATTCTCTTGGTAAAACTCTGTTAGCCTTTGCCCTGCTTTGTTTTGTACTCCAAGGCCAAATTTGCCTATTACTACAGGTATCTCTTAACTTCCTACTTTTGCATTCCAGTCCCCAATAATGAAAAGGACATCTTTTTTTGAGTGTTAGTTCTAGAAGGTCTTGTAGGTCTTCATAGAACTATTCAACTTCAGCTTCTTCAGCATTGCTGCTGCTGCTGCTGCTGCTAAGTCGCTTCTGTCGTGTCCGACCCTGTGCGATCCCATAGACGGCAGCCCACCAGGCTCCCCTGTCCCTGGGATTCTCCAGGCAAGAATACTGGAGTGGGTTGCCATTGCCTTCTCCAGTGCATGAAAGTGAGAGGTGAAAGGGAAGTGGCTCAGTTGTGTCTGACTCTTCGCGACCCTATGGACTGTAGCCTACCAGGCTCCTCTGTCCATGGGATTTTCCAGGCAAGAGTACTGGAGTGGGTTGCCATTTCCTTCTCCATTACTTTGGCGCATAGACTTGGATTACTGTGATATTGAGTGGATTGCCTTGGAAATGAATCAAGATCATTTGGTCAGTTTTGAGACTGCACCCGAGTACTGCATTTTGGATTCTTTTATTGACTATAATGGCTATTTCTTCTAAGGGATTCTTGCCCACAGTAGTAGATATGATGGTCATCTGAGTCAAGTTCACCCATTCCAGTCCATTTTAGTTTGCTGATTCCTAAAATATCGATGTTCCATCTTGCCATCTCCTGTTTGTCCACTTTCAATTTGCCTTCATTCATTGACCTAACATTCCAGGTTCCTATGCAATATTGTTCTTTACAGCATCAACTTTACTTCCATCACCAGTTCCATCCACAACTGCGCATTGTTTTTGCTTTGGCTCCATCTCTTCATTCTTTCTTGTGTTATTTCTAGATTTTTCTCGAGTAGCATATTGGGCTCCTATCGACCTGGGGAGTTCATCTTTCAGAGTCATAACCTTTGACCTTTTCATACTGCTCATGGGGTTCTTAAGGCAAGAACACTGAGGTAGCTTGCCATTGCTTCTTCAGTGGACCACGTTTTGTCACAACTCTCCACCATAACTCATCCACCTTGAGTGGTCAAACACAGCATGGCTCATAGTTTCATTGAGTTAGACAAGGCTGTGGTCCATGCAATCATGTTTAGTTTTCTGTGATTTTGGTTTTCATTTGTCTGCCCTCTGATGGATAAGAATAAGAGGCTTATGGAAGCTTCCTAGATGGAAAAACTGACTATGGGTCAGTTCACAGAAGAACCATACAAAAAAGATCTCCATGACCCAGATTACCACAATTGTGTGATCATTCACCTAGAGCCAGACATCCTGGAATGCAAAGTCAAGTGGGCCTTAGGAAGCATCACTACAAGCAAAGCTAGTGGAGGTGATGGAATTCCAGTTGAGCTCTTGGAAATCTTAAAAGATGATGCTGTTAAAGTGCTGCACTCAATAATATGTCAGCAAATTTAGAAAGCTCAGCAATGGCCACAGGACTGGGAAAGGTCAGTCTTCATTCCAATCCCAAAGAAAGGCAATGCCAATGAATGCTAAAACTACCATACAATTGCATTCATCTCACACACTAGTAAAGTAATACTCAAAATTCTCCAAGCCAGGTATCAGCAATATGTGAACCTTGAACTCCCAGATGTTCAAGCTGTGTTAAAAAAGGCACAGGAACTAGAGATCAAACTTCCAACATCTGCTGGATCATCGAAAAAGCAAGAGAGTTTCAGAAAAACGTCTCAGTTCAGTTCAGTTCAGTTGCTTAGTCATGTCTGACTCTTTGCGACCCCATGAACTGCAGCACGCCACGCCTCCCTGTACATCACCAACTCCAGGAGTCTACCCAAACCCATGTCCATCAAGTCAGTGATGCCATCCAGCCATCTCATCCTCTGTTGTCCCCTTCTCCTCCTGCCCCCAATCCTTCCCAGCATGAGGGTCTTTTCCAATGAGTCAACACTTCGCATGAGGTGGCCAAAATATTGGAGTTTCAGCTTCAACATCAGTCTTTGCAGTGAACACCCAGGACTGATCTCCTTTAGGATGGACTGGTTGGATCTCCTTGCAGTCCAAGGGACTCTCAAGAGTCTTCTCCAACACCACAGTTTAAAAGCATCAATTCTTTGGTGCTCAGCTTTTTCACTGTCCAACTCTCACATCCATACATGACTACTGGAAAAACCATAGCCTTGACTAGATGGATCTTTGTTGGCAAAGTAATGTCTCTGATTTTCAATATACTATCTAGGTTGGCCATAACTTTCCTTCCAAGGAGTAAGCGTCTTTTGATTTCATAGCTGCAACCACCATCTGCAGTGATTTTGGAGCTCCGAAAAATAAAGTCTGACACTTTTTCCACTGTTTCCCCATCTATTTGCCATGAAGTGATGGGACCAGATGCCATGATCTTAGTTTTCGTAATGTTGAGCCTTAAGCCAACTTTTTCACTCTCCTCTCTCACATTCAGCAAGAGGCTTTTTAGTTCCTCTTCACTTTCTGCCATACGTGTGGTGTCATCTGCATATCTGAGGTTATTGATATTTCTCCCGGCAATTGTGCTTCTTCCAGCCCAGCGTTTCTCATGATGTACTCTGTATATAAGTTAAATTAGCAGGGTGACAATATTCAGCCTTGGCGTACTCCTTTTCCTATTTGGAACCAGTGTGTTGTTCCATGTCCAGTTCTAACTGTTGCTTGCGGGCCTGCATACAAGTTTCTCAAGAGACAGGTCAGATGGTCTGGTATTCCCATCTCTTTCAGAATTTTCCACAGTTTATTGTGATCCATACAGTCAAAGGTTTTGGCATAGTCCATAAAGCAGAAGTAGATGTTTTTCTGGAACTCTCTTGCTTTTTCAATGATCCAGTGAATGTTGCAATTTGATCTCTGGTTCCTCAGCCTTTTCTAAAACCAGCTTGAACATCTGGAAGTTCATAGTTCATGTATTGCTGAACCAATACACAGTTCATGTATTGCTTGGAGAATTTTGAGCATTACTTTACTAGCGTGTGAGATGAGTGCAACTGTGCAGTTGTTTGAGCATCCTTTGGCATTGCCTTTCTCTGGGATAGGAATGAAAACTGACCTTTTCCAATCCTGTGGCCATTGCTGAGTTTTCCAAATTTGCTGGCATATTGAGTGCAGCACTTTCACAGCATCATCTTTTAGGATTTGAAATAGCTCAACTGGAATTCCATCACCTCCACTAGCTTTGTTTGTAGTGATACTTTCTAAGGCCCACTTGACTTCACATTCCTGAATGTCTGGCTCTAGGTGAGTGATCACACCATTATGATTATCTGGGCCATGAAAATATTTTTTGTGCAGTTCTGTGTATTCTTGCCACCTCTTCTTAATATCTTCTGCTTCTGTTAGGTTCATACCATTTCTGTCCTTTATCAAGGCCATTTTTGCATGAAATGTTCCCTTGGTATGTTTAATTTTCTTGAAGAGGTCTCTAGTCTTTTCCATACTGTTGTTTTCCTCTATTTCTTTGTATTGATCGCTAAGGAAGGCTTTCTTATCTCTCCTTGGTATTCTTTGGAACGCTGCATTCAAATGGGTTTATCTTTCCTTTTCTCCTTTGTTTTTCACTTCCTGCCTTTTCACAGCTATTTGTAAGGCCTCCTCAAACAGCCATTTTGCTTTCTTGCATTTCTTTTTCTTGGGGATGGTCTTAATCCCTGTCTCCTGTACAATGTCACAAACCTCAGTCCGTAGTTGATCAGGCACTCTGTCTATCAGATCTAGTCCCTTAAATCTATTTCTCACTTCCACTGTACAATTATAAGGGATTTGATTTAGGTCATACCTGAATGGTCTAGTGGTTTTCCCTGCTTTCTTCAATTTCAGTCTGAATTTGGCAATAAGGAGTTCATGATCTGAGCCATAGTCAGCTCCCAGTCTTGTTTTTGCTGACTGTATAGAGCTTCTCCATCTTTAGCTGCAAATAATATAATCAATCTGATTTCAGTGTTGACCATCTGGTGATGTCCATGTGTAGAATCTTCTCTTGTGTTGTTGGAAGAGGGTGTTTGCTATGACCAGTACGTTCTCTTGGCAAAACTCTATTAGCCTTTGCCCTGCTTCATTCTGTATTCCAAGGCCAAATTTGCCTGTTGGTCCAGGTGTTTCTTGACCTCCAACTTTTGCATTCCAGTCTCCTATTATGAAAAAGACATCTTTTTTGGGTTTTAGTTCTAAAAGATGTTGTAGGTCTTCATAGAACCATTCAACTTCAGCTTCTTCAGCATTACTGGTTGGGGCATAGGCTTAGATTACTGTGATATTGAATGGTTTGCCTTGGAAACGAACAGAGATCATTTTGTCATTTTTGAGACTGCATCCAAGTACTGCATTTTGGACTCTTTTGTTGACCATGATGGCTACTCCATTTCTTCTAAGGGATTCCTGCTCACAGTAGTAGATATAATGGTCATCTGAGTTAAATTCACCCATTCCAGTCCATCTTAGCTCACTGATTCCTAGAATGTTGACGTTCACTCTTGCCATGTCCTGTTTGACCACTTATTTGCCTTGATTCATGGACCTAACATTCCAGGTTCCTATGCAATATTGCTCTTTACAACATTGGACCTTGGTTCTATCACCAGACACATACACAACTGGGCACCGATTTTGCTTTGGCTCCATCCCTTCATTCTTTCTGGAATTATTTCTCAGCTGATCTCCAGTAGCATATTGGGCACCTACCAATCTGGGGAGTTAATCTTTTAGTTTCCTATCTTTTTGCCTTTTCATACTGTTCATGGGGTTCTCAAGGCAAGAATACTGAAGTGGTTTGCCATTCTCTTCTCCAGTGGACCACCTTCTGTCAGACCTCTCCACCATGACCCTTTCATCTTGGGTGGCCCCACACGACATGGCTTAGTTTCACTGAGTTAGACAAGTCTGTGATTCATGTCATCAGATTGGCTAGTTTTCTGTGATTATGGTTCTAGTATGTCTGCCCTCTGCCCTCTGCCCTCTAGAAAAACTTCTACTTCTGCTTTATTGACTATGCCATACCTTTGACTGTGTGGATCACAACAAACTGTGGAAAATTCTTCAAGAAATGGGAATACCAGAGCACCTTACCTGCCTCCTGAGAAATCTGTATGTAGATCAAGAAGCAGCAGTTAGAACTTGACTTGGAACAACAGACTGGTTCCAAGTTGAGAAAGGAGTACGTCAAGCTTGTATATTGTCACCCTGATTATTTAACTTATATGCAGAGTATATCATGCAAAATGCTGAGCTGGATAAAGCACAACCTGGAATCAAGATTGCCAGGAGAAATATCAATAATGTCAGGTATGCAAATGACACCACCCTAATGGCAGAAAACAAAGAACTAAAGAGTCTTTTGATGAACGTGAAAGAAGAGAGTGAAAAAGTTGACTTAAAATTCAACATTCAGAAAACGAAGATCATGGCATCTGGTCCCATCACTTCATGGCAAACAAATGGGGAAACAATGGAAATAGTGAGAGACTTTTTTGGGGGCTGCAAAATCACTGCAGATGGTGACTGCAGACATGCAATTAAAAGATGCTTACTCCTTGGAAGAAAAGCTATGACCAACCTAGACAGCATATTAAAAACCAGAGAGATTGCTTTGCCAACAACTGTGTGTCTAGTCAAGGCTATGGTTTTTCCAGTGGTCATGTATGGATGTGAGAGTTGGACTATAAATAAAGCTGAGCACTGAAGAATTCATGCTTTTGAACTCTGGTGTTGGAGAAGACTCTTGAGAGACCCTTTGACTGCAAGGAGATCCAACCAGTCCATCCTAAAGGAAATCAGTCCTTAGTATTCATTGGAAGGACTGATGCTAAAGCTGAAATTTCATACTTTGGCCACCTACTGTGAAAAACTGAGTCATTGGAAAGGACCCTGATGCTGGAAAAGATTGATTGCAGGAGGAGAAGAAGGGGACAACAGATGATGAGATGGTTGGATGACATCACTGACTCAATGGACATTGAGTTTGAGCAAGCTCCGGAATTGGTGATGGACAGCGAGGCCTGGCGTGCTGCAGTCCATCAGGTCACAAAGCTTTGGACATGATTGAGCAACTGAACTGAACTGAACTGATATGAAATTACTGATTTTTAGTCATTTTTAAACTACAAAACAATTTCCATATGAATCATCCTAATAGTAACACCCATAAAGTTGACTGCATAGTTCTCATTTTCTTTCCTGGATGTGTCAACATGATGGTTCTAATTCCTCTTCATTTGAAAATTTATTTTCATATGACAAACCATACCACTTTTAGTAATAATAGAATGTCAACTATAAAGTACCTTACAAGGTGTATATCACTTTAGAAAGTCTGTACTCTTCCAAGTTTATGTATTTTCAGAAACTCATTCTCAGTAAACCCTGCTCTTCCAAACATTTTTGAACTCATACTTTCTCATTGATGAAATATAAGGCCATTTGAAATTGGAAAAGCCATTTTTAATAAGCTTCCCAATTCTGCCTTCTCCCAAGGTTTAATTTTTTAATGGAAAAGTTTGCTCTTTTCTGTTCTATCTAGCTGATTCTTGTGATATATTATGTTTCTCTAGAGGAATGTGGGGAGAAGGCAATGACACCCCACTCCAGTCCTCTTGCCTGGAAAATCCCATGGATGGAAGAGCCTGGTAGGCTTCCATCCATGAAGTCGCTAAGAGTCAGACACGACTGAGTGACTTCACTTTCACTTTTCCTTTCATGCATTGGAGAAGGAAACGGCAACCCACTCCAGTGTTCTTGCCTGGGGAATCCCAGGGACGGGGGAGCCTGGTGGGCTGCCGTCTGTGGGGTTGCACAGAGTCGGACACAACTGCAGCGACTTAGCAGGAGCAGCAGCAGAGGAATGTGGGCCTTCATTCTACCCACTGCCTCTCCCCAGCCACACATACCACTATTGCTCTATTTGCCTTTTGCTGTCATTCTCTAGCTGAAAATGAAGATAATATTAACCTACCTTTTCTTTTCTGAGTGAGATAGCAATCCAAAGACATCAAAGGAGTGTAATGTTGGAGCTCATTTCCTCAGTGATTGCACATGGAAGGATTTGTCAGCCCCAGAGCTGATTTTTTTCCGGCTCTGGTGATTTGTCATCAGTATCAGAACGAGGAGTTTTGGATTCTAATCCAAGTTATGACAATGACTCTTGGAATTCTTTTAGGATAATTCATTGAACTTTGAATTTGGCCACTTATTCCCATAATACTTGCAGGGCTTCCCTGGTGGTTCAGCAGTAAAGAATGCGCCTGCAATGCAGGAGACCCCTGCTTCAAGTTCTGGGTCAGTAAGATCCCCTGGAGAAGAGATATAGGCTACCCATTCCAGTATTCTTAGGCTTCCTTGGTGGTTCAGCTGGTAAAGAATCTGCCTGCAATGTGGGAGACTTGGGTTCAATCCTTGGGTTAGGAAGATCCCCTGGAGAAGGGAACGGCTACCCACTCCAATATTCTGGCCTGAAGAATTTCATGGACTGTATAGTTCATGGTGTTACATAGAGTTGGACACAACTAAAATAAATTTGGACATTTATTTCCATAATACTTACACTGAAACTCTTATTTACCTTCTTTTGTTTCTACCAGTCTTGGGCTATTCATCAGATTCCTCACAATTTATATATATATATATTTTTCCCCCAGCATCTAAAATTCTTCAAGTTATTAACAAACCTGTTTTGTGTGTCTTTTGTTACAAAGACTAGATTGATTTGAGAGCCTGTGGGTACTGGGTGCTTAGTGTCACCTGGGAGGTGCTGACTCCTCTATGCCATCACTCAGATGGTGGTCCCATCCCGAGAGTGACCTCCTGGTCTAGTGCCTCATCCAGCTGAAGGACTGATTTGATCTCTAGGTTAGCAGAATGAGGTGAGTCCAGAATGTTACCTTTAGTCGGTGAATGAAGTCTGCACCATTATGGGGTCTCCAATATGTCTGTGGGGCTTCCTGGTGGCTCAGATGGTAAAGAATCTGCCTGAAATGCAGGAGACCCAGGTTCGATCCCTGGATCGAGAGGATTAATCCCTGGAGAAGGGAATGGCCATTCACTCCAGTATTCCTGCCTAAAGAATTCTGTGAACAGAGGAGCCTGGTGGGTTACAGTCCATGGGGTCACAAAGAGGCAGACACAACTGAGTAACTTTCACTTCACAATATGTCTGTATGTCTCTCCTTGGGCCAAAAGTGCTGGGCATGATAGTCATTATAGAGCCTGGTCCTTAATCTTGAGAAATTTACTCGAGTAGTTGAGGCAAAACAACATATATGAGAAATTCAGAGAAAAGGTAATTGCTAAATGACATAGCCCTGGCTATATGTTCAAAAGCCACATTGTAATTATCCTTATATTCCTTAATTTACAAAACTATCTTTTTATGATTATGGTATGGTGAAAGAATAATGAGTGAAGGTACAGAGAATCTGATTTTTAGGACTAGTTTCATCAGGAGCTAGCTATAAATTCTTAGAAGAAAATCTTCATGACATTAGGCACTAAGTCTTTGAAAGCATCAAAAGCACAGTTCATAAAAGAAAAATCACAAATTGAACTTCATCAAAATCAAAAGCTTCTCTACAAAAGATATTGTTAACAAAATGAAAACAGAAGCCCCAGACTAGGAGAAATATTTGTAAAGCACATATCTGATAAAGGCTTTGTATCTAGAATATATAAAGAACTTTTAAAACTCATTTTTAAAAAGAATTCCACTTTTTAAAAATGGGCAAAAATATTGAATGGATATTTCCCCACCATCTCTTTCTTTCTTTACCAAACAAGATATACATATGGCAAGTAAGCACATGAGAAGGTGCTCAACATCTTTAGTCATTAGGAAAGTGGAAATTAAAGCCATAATGAGATACTACTATACATCTATTAGAATTATCCAGAGTGAAGTAAGCCAGAAGCAAAAACAACAATACAGTATATTAACACATATATATGGAATTTAGAAAGACAGTAACGAGAACCCAACATGCGAGACAGCAAAAGGAACGCAGATGTATAGAATAGACTCGTGGACTCTGTGGATGAGGGTAAGGGTGGGATGATATGGGAGAATGGCATTGAAACATGTTAATTATCATATGTCTAATCAATCGCCAGCCCAGGATTGATTCTCGGGGCTGGTGCATGGAGATTTCCCGGAGGAGGGAGGAGGGAGGGAGGAGGGAGGGGGGTTCTGGAGGGGGAGCATATGTAAACCCATGGTGATATCATGGCATTGTATGGCAAAAACAATAAAAGGGAAAAAAAAAAAGAATGGCTAAAGTTAAAAATATCTGAATAATACCAAGTGTTGACAAAGATGCAGAGCAACTGGAGCCCTTACACATCGTTGGTGGGAATATAGAATGATACAGTCAATTTGGAAAATGGTTTGGCAGCTTTTTATAAAGATAAATGCACTCCTACCATTTGATCTAGTTATCCAACTCCTGGGCACTTAAGAGGAATGAAAAGTTATATTCGTGTAAAAACATGGATATAAATGTTTAAGTGGTTTTATTCGTAATCACCAGAAATTATAAAACAATCAAATATCCTTCAGTGAGTGAATGGATAAACAAGCTCTGGGGCATCTACTCAATGGAATACTTACTACTCACTAATAAAAGGGAAGTAGTGTTACCTGCAACCACAGCAATAAATCTCCAATGTACTATGTTAAGGGAAAGAATTCAGATGTAAAATGCTACATGTTATATAATTTCTTTAAAGTTAAAAAGGAAGGAAAAGAAGGAAGAAGGAAAGGAGGGAGGGAAGAAAGGGAAGAAGGAAGGACTACAGGATTGAAAAGAGATCAGTGAGTATCAGGGCATGAGGAAAGGGCTAGACTACAAATGAACATCAGAGAACATTTTGGGGTGATGGATTTATTCTATAACTTGATTGTGGTGGGCCTTATGTGACTATATGTTCATCAGAACTCATAGAACTGTAACATCGAAATGTGTGAATATCATCATATGTAAATTATTTTTCAGTTTTAAAGAAAGGGAAAAATGCAATTTCTCTGTCTCAGTTAAACATTTGTCAAATGGGACCAGTGCAGCCTTTTCTGTTGATAATGTGATGATGATACATCAAACACAGGGTTTAGGGAAGCTTTTGTAAATGAGATTGGGCTTCCCTGGTGGCTCAGAGGGTAATGCGTCTGCCTGCAATGCAGGAGACCCAGGTTCAATCCCTGGGTCAGGCAGATCCCTGGAGAAGGAAATGGCAACCCACTCTAGTACTCTTGCCTGGAAAATGCCATGGACTGAGGAGCCTGGTATGTTTTTTTTTTTTTAATTTATTTATTTTTATTATTTTTTTTTATTTTAGTTAGTTTTTAATACTCATTCCATTTTTTTTTATTTTTTTTATTTTTTTTATTATTGTTTTTGCCATACATTGTCATGATATCACCATGGGTTTACATATGCTTCCCCTCCGGGTCCCCCCTCCCTCCTCCCTCCCCCCTAGGAGCCTGGTATGTTATAGTCAATTGGTTAAGACTGCTAAGTCAATGTAGAATAGTAGTTGTGGTAGAAGACATTCTTGTTTTATTCAGTTTTTTAGTCGCTCAATTGTGTCCGACTCTTTACGACCTTATGGACTGCAGCATGCCAGGCCTCCCTGTCCATCACCAACACCCGGAGTTTACTCAAACTCATGTCCACTGAGTCAGTGATGCCATCCAACCATCTCATCCTCTGTCAGCTCCTTCTCTTGCTGTCAATCTTTCCCAGCATCAGGGTCTTTTCAAATGAATCAGTTCTTCGCATTAGGTGGCCAAAGTATTGGAGTTTCAGCTTCAGCATCAGTCCTTCCAACGAATATTCAGGACTGAATTCCTTTAGCATAGACTGGTTGGATCTCCTTGCAGAGTCTTCTCCATCACCACAGTTCAAAAGCATCAATTTCTTGGCTCTCAGCTTTCTTTATATTCCAACTCTCACATCCATACACGAATAATTGTTTTATTACCAAACTAAATAGGAATGTTTATAAAATTTCAGAATTAAATATGATTTTGGATGGGTTTAGTAGATATCCTTTTTTAAATGAAGTTTCTTTTTATTCCTGTTTCCCAAGAGTTATTTCTTTTGTTTCTAATAATGAATAATAGATTTTTTCTAATAATGAATAATAGATTTTTGAATGTTATTTCTGAATCTATTGAAATAATTATATTATTTTATCTTTTAACCAAAAATATTTATTTTCGATCAAGCTTCAGAACTGACCTTTTATATTCTTGTGTTCCTTCTATAATCAATCTGTAATCTCCTAAAAGGCCGAGACTTTGTCTTTTTGTCACTGTATCTCATCACCTAGCCCAGTCTGATTTAAACAGAATATTTGTCCCTAAAACTTAACTCTTATCTGGAGCCTCAGAAGATCTTTTCTCTTGTAAGAATTTAAATCCTTAGTTTCAAGATTAGCTTCAGCCCCTTCAGTCATCTATATCTCTATCAAGTTTGGCTTCATTCTTCTTGCTCCAAACCTGTTCTTAGAGATAGATGTTTTTTATAAAGTTAATTTGAGGACAAATACTCTCCCATAAGACCTGCTGCTATTTTATATTTTAATATCTCTCTTTCCTTATCAAGAGTAGATTGTGGCTTTTGCCTAGGAGCTTCAAAGGCTATTCTTCAAAGATCAGGATATGAGCAGAAAAAAGATACTGGTAACGCCTGGGGATTTGTAGCAGGAAGTTTCCATTTGCAACATAAAAGTGTCATCCAGGATAGCAGCCTGTTGCAAGGCAGATGGCCAACCCTAGGCTGGCTTTTGTTGGTATCTTGAGGATCCTGCTCTCAGGGGAGACGGGAGATGTATGGTATAATGGATAAGAGCATGGACTTTGGACAGAAGTAGCCCTGAAATTCAAGTCTTGGCTCTGACACTTGGTAATTGGGTGACCGTGGATAAGTCACTTAACTTTCTATTTTCAATTTCCTCATCTCTAAAATGGGTTTCCCCGTGGCTCAGCAGTAAAGTGGCTCATGCCGTACAGGAGATGCTGGACAGGCACGTTCAGTCCCTGGGTTGGGAAGATCTCCTGGAGAAGGAAATAATAACCCAGTCCAGTATTTTTGCTTGGAAATCCCATGGACAGAGGAGCCTGGCAGGCTACAGTCCATGGGGCAGCAGAGTCAGACACGATTAAGTACCCATGCATGCATCTCTAAATAGGTATAGAAGTAGATGGTTTTGAGCACCTGACACACAATAGACTCTCAAAAATGTTGCCTGTTGTTTCCACAGCAGTTGTCAAGGCATAATATGATATGATAAAACAGGTTTTTCTGTGAGGACACTTAGAGGTTTTTTTTCAACTTTGTTTTGTTTTATTTCTATCATGAAGGGAAAATATGTAATTTTTTAAATGCAATTATAAAGATGTAGAACAAAGAGAGTTATGACTCATGTTTCACAATTTACATAGCTTATTTATTGTCTTATGTTCTGTAATACTTCAAACTGTTATATAATCTCCTGCCACCCTTTTAGGGTACCAGAATATGATATCAGGAAAATAGGGGAGAAAAGTTTTTGATAGGGAGGCATGATGTGTTATAGGAAGAAGGCATATGCTTTTCTGACATTAATGTCCCATCACTTACATTGGGTAAAGCAATCCCAAACACTAACATACCAGGAAACAGTTTTTTTCACCATGGTTGTTCTAGCTTTAAAATCTGTGAGGCCTTTGGATAATGTTATGAGCCGGGCCTGTTGTTAGACACTGGATTTAAGTCCTTGGTTAATTCCCAGTTGTAGTGGCTTCCAAATTTCTCCAGTTCTTGAGATCATAGCCTTAATTGCCCCACTTCTCCAGGAACAAATTTTCTTAGACACTGGTTCTCCTGTATCATTCTTTTCAAAAGCTACAGTTGTTTTATCTACCCAATAGAATAGAAATCATTCACCTGCTTCTCTGGCCTTGATTCTTTTGCCTCAAACCCACCTCCCCTGAACTCCAGTCACCTCCCTTTCTGGTGGGCAGCCCTCTCTTTCACCCCAGACAATCCATGTGCCATTTACATCTGTGTATCTTTAAATTCCTCTCTCCTTGAGGGTGATTTCTCTGTCTTGCTGTTCTCTCTTTCACCCTTTCTGGGGTCATGAGATGCAGAAAATTTTGGCATCTTTGGAAGAGATCTGTTATTAGGTTTATTTGTGTTTGTGTTTGTTTAGAAGAAATACTGTGATACACTGGAGTTGGAATAAGATTATAAGAGAAAGCTCAAATGAAAGGAGAATGATAATTGTTAAATGGCATTTAAAGAGGCAGAGTCTTATTAATTGAATTTCTGTCCAGCTCCATGATCACTGGATATGTGAGTTTGGAGTTTCTGCTGAGAAAGTTGATGCTGTTTAGAAAAGTTCAGACCTGATTGCTCTGAGGTTTCATTTGAAGCGTCGCACAGGCACAGTAATGGACCACGAAATGCTGTGCCAGTTTTTCCCCCTCCCTGAGACAATCTAGGGGGCAGGGGGGGGCGGGTAGGGGCAAGAAGACAAAAATGAAACACAAGCAAACTCCAGCCCAGGTAAAATTAGGCTTCAGATGCCATTTCCCCTGAGAACTCTCTGGTTATTCTTTATGTTCTGCTTTCTGTTCTGAAGTGCATCTTCCTTTCCTATCTTCTGCAATTCTTGATTTCAGAAAAATGACTTATCATTAGCCGTTTATACCTTTGTGAAAATCAACCTTATTTTTCTTAGCACTTTCAATATAGCTTTGCATTTTAAGACCCATCTGCAACCACGAAGAGCAGTCCTTGTCCCTCTGAAGGAAATGTTTAAGCATCTGGGAAAAATTCGGAATGAAAGTGAAAAGAGGTATTTCTGGGTACTCCTGAGATTAGAATTTATCAGAAAAGTAGCCACTTTATCTCCATCTTCTGTTTTTTATTTTGTTACTGACCCTTTTGAGTCAATCAGGACCCAAGAAGGGTCTTCCTGTCCCGTGTCACTCATGCCAACAGAAAGAGACCAAGTTCCATTGCAGAAACAGAAGTTTCATTCTTTGGTCAAGGGTGGAGAGCTGCAAGCTGGGGCTCTAGAATCCACGCCCTCCCCACAGCCCGGGGGCGGAGCCGCTTTATAGGGATCTCCTCAGCAGGGAGGGGACGGAGTTCTCGAAGTCAGCGCATGCACTGCCCACAGCCCTGCAGACCTACCTGCCGGTGCCTTGAGTCCCGCAGTGAGTCTCCATGCACCTGCCCGCGGAGGTGAGGTGTCAGCGTGGCCCTTTCGCAGCACTAGGAACTCTGGATATACTCTGGTCTGAAACACCAGGAGCAAGGATTCTCACAAGACACCATATAGGCAAGTGAAACTAGATGAAGCACGAAAGAAGAGGTTAGACTTTCTCTTATCACATAGATTCCATCTTATTCCCTTTACCACCCCCACGCCATACCCTCCCACCCCCCTCACTCCCTCACCCCCAACTCCGGGAACCCCAGTGGGCTTTGCCAGTGACAGTTTAAGTAGCCCCACACTGGTACCGTAAGACTTCCCTAACACACACCCACTGGGCTTTCCTAGTGGCTCAGGGGTAAAAAATCCGCCTACTGATGCAGGAGATGCAGGCTCAATCCCTAGATAGGGAAGATCCCCTGAAGGAGAAAATGGTAACCCACTCCAGTATTCTTGTCTGGGAATCCCACGAGCAGAGGTGCCTGGTGGGGGCTGTAGGCCATGGGATTGCGAAGAGTCACAGAGTTTAAAATCACACACCCACTGTACCTGCCCGTAGTTGATTGGACCACAGATGACACTAGTGAATCCAAATGAAACTAATTCAAAGGCAAGGCTCGGCCACACAGATTCTTTTTGGGGGGGGGGGGCGGTGGGAGGCATTGGCAAAGAGACTTGCAGCGACTGAGACATTTAGCCATAGTAACAGTGGAAAGACCTTGTGGGTCGGGGTTGAAGCTGGAGCTGGGGGCGTGAAAGCCCAGAGAAAGCAGAAGGTACAGGGAAGCGGAAGCTTTGAGCCAAGAGAAGAAGCTGCAGTCTGGCGATCGTTATTATCCACATGTTCCCTATTTGTGCGTTTGCTTACCTGCTAAAATTTATCTGTAACCCCCCAACTCAGTGCCTGCAGTGCTTTCGCAGTCATTTGCCGACATGAGCAAAGTGGTGAAAAATCTGAATCACCCAACACCACATTCCCAGCTGAGTTTGAACAAGGAGATGCTCTACCTTCTTGTTTCAGCTCTCCTGCTATAAGCAAGTGTCCTTTCCACAGTTTCTTTAGTGCCACGTTTTTCCCATTTTTGTGCTTTTTATTGGTGATGTCACTATTTAAAATGACCCCCGAGTGCAATGTAGTCCTGAAGTGCTGTCTTGTGTTCCTAAAAGAAGGCTGCGATGCTTCTTCCAGAAAAAAATACATGAATTAGATAAGCTTCCGTTCAAGTTATAGTGCTGTTGGTTGTGAGTTCAGTGTTAATAAATCAGTGATAAGGTGCCTTAAACCAGAACTACACATAAAGCACGGTTATAGACTGATTGGTTGGCAGAAGTGTTGTGACCAGAGGCTCATAGGAACCTAGTCCTGTATTTCCCTTGAGAATCATGGCTCCCTGTTTGCCAGTTTGATGTTTATGTCCATTTTAGAGAACCTAACCACTGTGAGCAATGAGAATCAGAGTATGTAGAGGGGTAAAGAATGAAGCAAACGCAGAGGAAAGCAGGTGAAGGATTGTGCAGCTCCAGAGAGACAAAGAAGTGGCCTTCTCCCTGATGACTCCCAGTTTCAAGCTCAGTTCCATTGAGGGCTGGCCGAAATTTCTTTAGTGGCATCTCAACATCTTTATAACATTTATGTATACTTGGTTGAGTCTCCTCTTGTTGCAACCAGCAAAGTTTTGGCTGAAACTCATACCCCATACATTACCTACCCTGAGAAGGGAACTTTGGAAAGACTCAGTGGTCTCACCCTTGAGGACTGGACCAAGATCACTAGGAAGTCCATGCTGCAGAGCTCACAGTGGTCTGTTCCTGAGACAGATGCTGCATCAGAAAATTAGCGCTCTCATTTCAGGGAGGTCTCTGTTCTGACTAAATGTTCAATGCCACTTGAAAATAGGGTTTAAGGCCTTAAGTTTTTAAAGAAACCAAACTTTGGTGTCAGTGTGAATTATCAGTGACAGATACATTGTAGCAACTTGCTTTGTTTTCTAAGCCAGTTTGAGGATGGTCAACTTGTGTTTTTTTGCTGGGCGACAAACACATTTTTGAAAAAAAGTTTCAGTCTGAACACCCCTTGAGGAAGGGACTGTTTATTTGACAAAGCAGTTTGTGTCCCCACATGAGAAATTATATAAAGAGAGAAGCACCAGACCGTGCAGGAAAAAAAAAAAAAATTAAGATTCTCTAAAGTTGTGACCTAGGTGAAGGAACAGGCTCTTCTCCACATATTTGGTTTGATGACCATGGAAAGTACACATTCAGTGGTGTCTGAGCGCCAAGCAGGCCCCATGGTGCTTTCCTAGCTATCTGTGGTCTGTGATGACTCCACCCCACTAACCAGTATCTTTCACTCCCTAAATGCACGATCCCCATTCCAGTCAACTGTTTATCCCACTAAAATACCAAACTTTTTTCTCTGCCATGCATCTTCTCACGTCTGTCTTGCCTGCTTCTAAGTTCTCAGAATCTTCCCTTCAGAGCCAATCCAGTTGCTCCTTCCCAAGAAACTCATTGGTTCCATGAGCGTCTTTTCCTTTGCATTATTTCTCCATCCCTTCTCTCTGAACCCATCTGGTACTTGAAAACAACCTTCTCTTTAGCTGACAGCATTTCCTAATGAAGCTGACTCTAACAATAATGAAAGTTTCAGTCAACACAAGGATTGTATTAGTACAGAGGGGTAATAATAATTCAAGGCCATTTATGACCCATAATATCCATAGTTTTCTAAAGCAGGGATGATTTGAAGGCCACCTCATTTCTTGGGGACCTTGAGCATATTAGTCCTTGCTAATTTCCATGGTTGTCCCAGCACATGGAATAAATTAGTTTAGCTCATATGAGTAAAATTTTCATTCCCAAAGATTAATTTTGTTAGTGCCAACTTGAAAATAATACTACATTGTCTTTAGGACATACTTTCCCCAAGTAATGTAAGTTCCTGTTTTTGCCAGCTCATTCTGTCTCATAAAAGCTTCCTGAGGTAGGAATCACCCCTTCTTTTTTAAGGCAAAGAAACTGAGGCCTAACAGGAATAGTTTACACAGACAGAGAGCTGGGCCGAAAAGAGAGCAGACCTTGTAGGTTTAGGTCTAGGTGTAGCAAGAGAAACTAGGAAGCCTTACTCCACAATAGGGCATCATGTACAGTTGGGGCCAAACTGCATGCTATGTAATTTTAGAATTTATGAGGATGGTGCTTCGTGGAGTTGATCTCTTGACTGGATGTGGTGGCCCTGCCCAGAAGGCCTAGAGCCAGGTCTGATTACTAAGGAAGAGACTGAGGATGCTTCATCTTATTCCTCTCCTTGGACAGCCACTCTAGATGGCCTTCACTCTCTTCTATTCTTACCTGGTTCATCGAAAGGGGAGAGTTTGTCAGGTTTGTCTTCTCAACCTCCCCTTGATAGGGTTCTCATTTCTACAGAAGCTCTGAGCCAGAATTTCTTAAAGGGTTATATTTGCAGATACATTCGGTTACTGTGAAGCCAGAAACAAAGAGGCCACATCCTTAAAAATCTGGGGCCAAGATCTCTGCATTATGGACTTCACTCCTGATACATTTGGTGCAAGTTGAGAAATGAAAAACAAAACAAAAAAAAAACAAGAAAAAAAAAACCCACCCACTGTCTCAAGAGGCCTTAGGCAGGAAAATATAAGGCAAAATGTTTTAGTTGTAGACAAGAAAATGCTGGAGAGTAAGAAAGGGATGAGCTGGTCAGGAAATATCTACTTCCTGTGGATACTCCCAAAGTCCTCCCACTCTGGCCAACCCCACTGCAGATGATACAGCCAACAAAACACTGTACCAAAGCAGCATCATTGGCTCAGTCAGCTCCAGTCAGCTGTGCCGTTGACCACACTTGCCCATGCCAGAACTCCTAGGTTTCTTCTGAAGCAGGGGTTGGTCAAGAAAGGTTTGTAGCAGAAATAAGGCATTCTAGAGGTGAGGGTAGACTTTTATAAGTTGCAGCTAAAGATAAATTTCCAGACTCAGGTACAAACAAGGAATTCAAGTTGACTTTACTTTGAAGAAATGGCTTAAAAAATGTTTTTTATTTAACTATGGGAGTTTTTCAGTACCATGATATAAGAATTCCGTGATTTACCTGTGCTCAGATGAAATCCTACTCTTGAAGTTTGCTGCATTAAATGGGAATTAGTATTCTAAGTTCATTAACCACTGTTTTCAAGGAAAATCAAACTTGTCTCTTAAATTAGGGGAAAAAAAAACAATTGCAGCGAGTCACACTGACATGCCTGTCTTTAGTGAAAAGGGAAGTATGTTTTCTCTGACTAGCCCACGCAAAATCAGATATTTAATATGATTACTGAGAAGATGGAAAAGGTTTTCAGGAAAGCTGCCTGTTACTTAGCTCCCAGCAGCCTGCAAAGGAGTAAGTAGGAACTCGATGGGACCAGTCAGCCCATTACACTGAGGCCTCAAAATGAGATCTCTGATTCTGCAAAGCAGTCCTGTGAAAGCAGAAGGTACAAATGGTGGGTTGGGCTGGCAAGGGAGTCCAAACAAACTAATTAAGCAACCAACTTATTTTTAAGCACATACTACATGAGGGTGTAGACAGAGGATGAGATGGTTGGATGGCATCACCAACTCAATGGACATGAGTTTGAGCAAGCTTCAGGAGTTGGTGATGGACAGGGAAGCCTGGAGTGTTGCAGTCCATGGGGTCGCAAAGAGTCAGACACAACTGAACTACTGAACTGAACATGAGGATACAAAAATGCAGGGTCACTGCCCTCAGGAACAGTTGTATTTTGGACATTTGTCTCACAAGAGAAACAGGAAGCATTACAGGCATTTACAGCAGGGAACTGGTTACAGGTGATGGAGGAGCTAAGACAGCAGCAGAGGACAGTGCTAGCAAGAAACCTCTACCAGCACCCAGGCTGAAGGGACTAACATAGCCTTTCCAGAGGTTGATAAACACAAGTGGAACATAATGGGCCTGTCTTGGGGCTGGAGCCATGAAGGAGACCCAGCTGTTGCCAGAGAATGAGTCTGAGACAGAGAATGAGGGAAAGAAATGCTCTCACTAACCCTTGTTCCCCTCACCAATACCCCCTCAGTGCTTACTACTGCCTATACCCAGGCAGCAGCCAACTAACACACAGACCTGGGGAAGATAATCTGCAGTGGCCAGGGAAGGGCAAGGGATGGATTAAGGGGCAAATGGGTCACAGCCGGGAACATGCTTGGATCACTTTTTACCTTCAACCACAATGACTTCACCCAGTCCTGGGCCAGACCATGACAAATCAGTTGCAGCCACAAATGCTGGCTGGAATGGACTCTGGGGTCAACCACTACCTCATCCTCTTACCAGCCACTTAACCTCATTTGGGGCTATCCCAAGACCCTTTTCTAGAAGCACCTTAGTTCTTCTAGGCATTAAGTAACTAACACACATAGCCTGATGTACATACTGTCTCTTCACAGAGGCCTTGGAACTGACTGTCCTCACTTCCTCATTCCTGTTCACTGTGGAGAATTCTAACAAGCCCCACGGTCAAGTGAGTAAAATTTTGTTGGCTTTCATTTCATCTATGGTCAGTTCTGACAAGACCAGCTCAGTAAAGACTAAGCCCCATTGTGTGTAAATTGATGCTTTCAATTTAGTGCTTCTAATGCCTAGGGAACAGCAACCCTCCAATCTGGGTATTTCTCTGAGTTGATGTCACAGGGTTATCTTACTAAAATCAGCCTTATGAATATTATCAGTTCAGAGGTTTTGGTGTTCCTAAACATCTGTATGACCCCAGACAAGTTACTTAACCTCTTTAAATCTCTGTTTTCTCATCCGTACAATAAGAACAAACACAGACCTATTGTGTGGCTTAAATGAGAGGACAGCTGGTAAAGCATTTATCTCTGTGCCTGACACATAAGCAGTGCTCAATAAGTACTATATCCTGTACCAGTCAGGGTTCTTCTAGTTTAAGTGACAGAAGCCCAATCTGGATCTCATAGTTTATCCAAAGTCCTCACTCTGGGCTTTCTCTGAGTCACTGGGCTCTCTATTCCTCTGATTGATTTCATCCTCAGACTGTCCCCCATGAGATGGCAGGGTGGATGCTGAGACATCCTCCTGGCTCAGCAACCACAGGAAGAAGAGATTCCAAGAGTCTCCTGAAATGCCTGGAATGGTGCTTCTTTGGCCTGGTTGGATCACATGTCCAGCAGTGAGTTAGTCACTGGGGCCACAGGGTGTATTGCTCCAGCTGGCCAGGCCTAGCTCCTCTGTCCATGTAGGCTGAGCATAAGAGAAGTCAGGTCTCCAGCAAGAAATGGAGGAGCTGTTTTCAGAAGGAAGAATAGATACTAAGAAGGCAAAGTATTTCCACTATAGCTGCTACTGTTCTATTATTACTATAATTTAATATATATTATTTACTACTAGTACTTCCCTTTCCCCACTACAACTACACTGTACAATTAGTACAAAAAGCTTGGAAGAATGTTCAGTGAACAACTGTGTTGACAGGCAGGGAAAAGTGAAAATCATAAAAAGGCTGTGATGGGAGAAAAAGGGTCATACACAGGAGAAAATAAAATGAAAGAGCTCTTAGCAGTAGATGAAAGGCAAAGTTAAAGCAGAGTCTGAATTGGTGAATTCTAGGAGATTAAGTATCTTTCAAAAACTAAAGTGATCTAATAATAACGTGTAAATACATTTTGTAGTTGTCAAACTGAATCCACCTCACTGTGGTTGTTTAAATAGTGCTTCAGTGGCCATACAAAGCACGCATGTTATGTGCTCTCAGCACCATACGTCTGTAGTTTTAGAACCAACACAGATACATAAGAAGCAGGCCAACAACATTCCTTGTACAGGAAGGCCATGTCTACAACACCTTATTGCATGTACAGAGGTAAATTTTTCACATAGGAATCTCATGACAGGAGAAACATTCTAATTTTTCTTTCCTACTGTTTTAAGTGAAACAGGTGTGAGAAATGTATAATGGATTTCTGTAATAAAGTTCAGGGGCTGTAACTTAGAGTGAAACATTGTTTGGCTATTTGGCAATGCTATAGTATCCTTGAACAACTGGTTTACTCCAGGATTAGTGATATGCACCAGTACATAAACATACAGAGAATGATATTGTGAAGGTGGCAGCCCTGAACTTGAACCCATCTCCATTTTGTCTAATATGCTCTGTCAACAGAATGGTCTCTGTTATAAAGCTGTGCTGCAGAGAGCATTGAAAAGACTTTGTATGTGGCCCTGCTTTAGAAACTAAAACATGTTTTCGTAAGAGAAGTCAGGTCTCTAGCAAGAAATGGAGGAGCTGTTTTGGAGTTCCTGTTAGAGAAATCTATTTTCCTGTTGAACATTAATAAAATATTAAAACTAACATGCTATATGATTTGCCTAAAACTAAGCCTCTCCATGCAGAACAACTGAACAATTGCAGCAGAGGCTGGCTGTTTGGGCCATCTGGATGTTTCGCCTGGAAAGGAGCCAGATCAAGTTGGCTGAGGTCCATCTAAGTATAACAAGTCATCTGACTGGACCAAGCAAATCCTTCAGTTCATTATTAATAGAATAGACATTTTGTGTTTGTTTTTTTAAAAGAGACCATGGAGTGGTTAGACCACATGGTTGTGTGTAACAATTTTCGAATGAGGGGAAAAAAACACATATCTAAGTTGAACACTTTAGATAGCCTTGTCAAATATTTTCTGAACTATGCAGTGATGTTCTGGGGATACTAGTCAAGTAGTGTTTTAAAGTCTGATAGGCTCACCAAAAAGAAAAGAATAATATGACTTTATAGTTCTAGACATTATTACGCTTTCTGAGCCACTTGAAATGTAATAATTCTCTCAGTCAACCCACTGGTAGGTAGGGCTGACACCTAATTTAGTGCCCATCCCACTCCTGCACACTCTTTTCCATAATAACACAAACAGAATGGAAACATTCTTCACCCATGTTGAGAAAAGCCAGTCATCTGGTTTTCTAAGGCTTTCTTTTTCTTTTTCTTTTTGCTTTCATATTTTGAAGGGTGGTGTAGACCAGATTAAAAAACATGGCTCAAGGAAGCAAGAAATCATTCCCCCAAGTGTTTATTAAGTGAATCACAAATTCATTCAGCATGACTGCTTACCCAGAGAAATTAAGGCAAAATGGCAACAAGCTGTGAGGCTCCAAGTAGCTTCAACTTTGGGATCTCCCTGGGAAAGGGTCACAAGTGTAATCCTTTTCAGCTGTCCCTGCCTTGCTTCCGCTGTCAATGGAAATATCGAGGCAGGATGAATACACTTTCTGACTAGACTCTGGACTGACCTAGACAGCTTTTTGGAAATTCAGGATACACTTTTCCTAAAGCCTCTTAATTTCTCCCATCCCTCCCTGGTTGAAAACATCATTTATCCCATTACAGCATGTGGAAAGTGGGGGAGAGGGAGAAGCAGACAGTATCTGAATTCAGGATAAAAATTACTTTGAGTTTATTATTCTCATCCGTAACAGATAACAATTTTCCTGTCAATTTTTTAGCTGATTCTAGAGCAAAATCACTGAGCAATATTAAGTACTATTTTTCATACTATTTATCTTGAGGGCCCCAATGAGACATGTACACCTACATTTAATAAGCTGGTGATCCATAGCTTACATATTTCCTGGAAATGTTTAGATATTTTGTCAAGGGCGGCTAGCCATTATTTCACCTGCTATATGTTAATTATGCTCCTTCACTTATATTGTGGTGGATTCCAAGACTAAGACTTCCTCCAGTGTCTGAGAACTGTCTGGAGATCTTAGTTCTAAAGAAATTTGTGGATTTGTAGTTTCTGAAGTGACTTTATTCCTCATTTGTTGAGTGACAGCTACTTTCCTGCCATGATTCTCCCATCAGCTCAAAAATAGGCTCAGCCCTCTTTGATGTGAAACTCTCTTTGAAATTGTAAGATGATGTGTCATTTCAAGGGTAAAAAAAGAAAAAATATTACAAATATGAGTGGATGCTAGAGTCCCAAAGACTTTCAACAAGCTGCAGCTTCCTTGTTGCTGACATCAGTAACATGGTTCTTATTATACAGCTGGGTTTCAGACTGTGATCCTTTCCGAGTATCATTTCTACTTCATGTAAAGAACATGGATTCAGTACAGTTGAATTAATGGATAGGATTTGGAATGAATCTTTCTCTCAGTCATTCCTACAAATTAGTGAAATATCTCTGGTCCACTAACTCATTTCCAGGGACTAAGATAAAGTGTAAGAATCTGGCTTTGTTTTTCATTGGAACTGAAATTATCTTTCACTGTTAATACACCCAATTAACTCCAAGTTTGTTGGATACATTAGAACTTTCTAAGGCAGTAGCAGAAGGAAAGCAGAAGCGTCACTAATGACAACAAATTAGAGTTTTCAGATAGAAACAAAGCAATCTACCCAGCAACAACTTGCTCTTGGTCTGAACTTTTTAGTGAATAGATCATTACTTGGATGGGGAAAGATATAGCCTAAATAGTTCATTGACTAATAAAGGCCCTTACAAATCACCTCTGTTCAGCAAATACTAATACAGCTGAGTCAAGTTCTTGGTTAAGTTTTTTATAGGCACCATCTCCCACAACCTTCACAGTAGTCCTGAGAGGTAGATACTCTTACTGGCCCATTTTACAGATGATGAGATGAAGGCACAGAGAAGTTAGGTAACTTGTCCACCATCATACAGAAAATAAGTAGCAGAGCTGGACATGAAAACAGTCCTGATTGACTTTAAATCCCCTTAGCCATTCTATTATACTGCCTGGATAATTGGACAAACCCCCTGTCTCAGTGTTTCAAAACTGAAAAAGAACTTGCAGTTACTACTGGATATTTCAGTGTGTCATCAATGGCTACTTTTTTCCTCCCCCTGGCCTAACTGCTAGTCTTCAGATGATACTTAAATTTTTCATTTGGCAAATCTCCTTTTCTATTTTACCTTTTTGTTTGTATTTTCATGATATATATTTCATATCAGCAATGAAACATCCAGGAGGGATCTCGGCATGGCAAAGTTGGAAGGACCCTTTGCACTCTGGTTTGCTTGTGAACTTGACACACACTGAATGAGGCCTCCTGCCGTGTAGAAATCTCTGGTTTGCCAACCCCAAGATTTCTCCATAAGCATAAAAATTTCTTGTCTCTTTTTCACATGAGCAAATGAAGGCTTCAAGTCAAGCAGAATCCAATTTTGTGATTTTTATGCCCTTTAGGATGATGATAAACAATTTTTGCTCTTTGAAAAATGTGTTAAATAAGTTCCTGTTTCTAAAAAAGAGGTTCATACATATATTTGAATTGGCACTGATATGCTTAAACATTGTCTGGAAGGGTAAATAAGAAATTAAAAGTAGCAGTCACCTCTGGTGGTGCTGGTGATGAAAAATGGCAACTGAGCTAATGAGGATGAGGTAGGAAGGACAATTCTCACTGAGCACCTTTTCTTACTTTTTGATGTTCGTAGTGTGAAAGCTTATTGACTACTCAAAAATAACACTGAAGGAAACAAATGCTCTTAACTTTTACCTCGAAGGTAATCAGAGGCTGCAATATCATCACAAGATTACTGAGTTAGAAGTTGGAGTAGTCTAGAGACAAATTTTCACAGGCAGTGAGTGGCAGTTAAAAGACTAAAATGCACAGTTTCCCCTTAGTGTACATACAGCCCGTGTCACACCACTAAGGGCATAGAAAGTGAAAGTGAAGTTGCTCAGTCGTGTCCGACTTTTTGCGACCCTATAGACTGCAGCCCACCAGGCTCCTCCATCCATGGAATTTTCTAGTCAAGAGTACTGGAGTGGGTTGCCATTTCCTTCTCCAGGGGATATTCCCAACCCGGGAATTGAACCTGGGTCTCCCACATTGCAGGCAGACGCTTTACCGTCTGAGCCACCAGGGAGTCCTAGGGCATAGAAAGGGCATAGAAAGCTGAGGTAATAAGAGAGCAAAATTTACCAAATCCTGTTGCATATTATCAAACAACAAAACAAAAGATGGGACCACTACAGGACTTCTGAGCGTTCAGTGTGCCCTCATGCATTCAGACCTCCCAAGAAGGGATAGGCAGTGAGTCTTAGTTAACAATGGAATCCTGCGCCACCCTCTTCAAAGAGTATCTCACAGGATTAGTGCTACATGGAACATATTTTGGAAAATGTTGGATTGTCAAGTACCCTTCCAAACAAGAGATCCTACCTAAGCTGCATATGGAAGTTTGAATTCTACAAAGTATTAAGTGGATGACCCATCACATTCATCAATGCAACATGTCTTATACCAAGATCTATCTCTGAATAAAAGGTGTCTATTTGATTCAAGAAATACTGAGTAACTGTGCAAGGCATTTGGGGGCTTTGGGCTTACAGAAGGCAGTAACTAAGATGACTGACAGGTATGTGGGGAAAAAATCGCTTCCTGCAGCAGAGAGAGGACCTAAGCCATCACAAAGGGCTGGTTCTAAATCCACAGATGACATGAACTCCTTTACTCTAATTTCTAAAGTGCTTGTTGTGAGCTGTATGCTCCAGCCCTGAATCAACTTCTAAATCTAACTGAGCATTAGGCCAGATATTCTAAAAAAAGCAAAGCTCAACACCCTTCAAAGCAGGGCAGTGTTAGCAAACAGTAGGAACACAATCCGTGGCAAGGGTTGTGAAAAGCATTTTCATCTGTGTAAATGGAGAACTTAATTTCTGTTATATGGCTGAAAACCAGGGGGACTAAGTAGTTACTCCTAATATACATTGATATCAGTAATATCGCAGGGATCAGTGCAAAGAATAGAGGAATACAATAGAATGGGAAAGACTAGAGATCTCTTCAAGAAAATTAGAGATACCAAGGGAACATTTCATGCAGAGATACACAATAAAGGACAGAAATGGTATGGATCTAATAGAAGCAGAAGATATTAAGAAGAGGTGGCAAGAATACACAGAAGAACTATACAAAAAAGATCTTCACGACCCAGATAATCACGATGATGTGATCACTCACCTAGAGCCAGAATGTGAATCAAGGTGACTTCACAATCCTGGAATGTGAAGTCAAGTGGGCCTTAGGAAACATCACTACAAACAAAGCTAGTGGAGGTGATGAAATTCCAGTTGCGCTCTTACAAATCCTAAAAGATGATGTTGTGAAAGTGCTGAACTCAATATGCCAGCAAATTTGGAAAACTCAGCAATGGCCACAGGACTGGAAAAGGTCTGTTTTCATTCCAATCCCAAAGAAAGGCAATGTCAAAGAATGCTCAAACTACTGCACAATTGTACTCATCTTACATGCTAGTAAAGTAATGCTCAAAATTTCCAGGCTTCAACAGTACATGAACTGTGAACTTCCAGATGTTCAAGGTGGGTTTAGAAAAGGCAGAGGAACCAGAGATCAAATTGCCAACATTCACTGGATCACTGAAAAAGCAAGAGAGTTCCAGAAAAACATCTATTTCTGTTTTATTGATGATGCCAAAGTTTTTGACGTTTTTCACCACAAACTGTAGAAAATTCTTCAAGAGATGTGAATGCCTGACCACCTGACCTGCCCCTTGAGAAATCTGTATGCAGGTCAGGAAGGAACAGTTAAAACTGGACATGGAACAACAGACTGGTTCCAGATTGGGAAAGGAGTACATCAAGGCTGAATATTGTCACCCTGCTTATTTAACTTATATGCAGAGTACATCATGAGAAATGCTGGGCTAGATGAAACACAAGCTGGAATCAAGATTGCCGATAGAAATATCAATAACCTCAGATATGCAGATGATGCCATCCTTATGGCAGAAAGCAAAGAAGAACTAAAGAGCCTCTTGACGAAAGTGAAAGAGGAGAGTGAAAAAGTTGGCTTATAACTCAACATTCAGAAAACTAAGATCATGGCATCTGGTCCCATCACTTCATGACAAATAGATGGGGAAACAGTGGGAACAGTGACAGACTATTTTGGGGGCTCTGAAATCACTGCAAATGGTGGCTGCAGCAATGAAATTAAAAGATGCTTACTCTTTGCAAGAAAAATTATGGCCAACCTAGACAGCATATTAAAAAGCAGAGAAATTACTTTGCCAACAAAGGTCTGTCTAGTCAAAGCCAAGGTTTTTCCAATAGTCATGTATGGATGTGAGAGTTGGACTATAAAGAATGCCGAGCGCCAAAGAATTGATGCTTTTGAACTGTGGTGTTGGAGAAGACTCTTGAGAGTCCCTTGGACTGAAAAGAGATCCAATCAGTCCATCCTAAAGGAAATCAGTCCTGAATATTCATTGGAAGGACTGATGCTGAGGCTGAAACTCCAATACTTTGGCCAACTAATGTGACAAACTGACTCTATGAAAAGACCCTGATGCTGGGGAAGATTGAAGGCAAGATGAGAAGGCGACAACAGAGGATGAGATGGTTGGATGGCATCACCGACTCAGTGGACATGAGTTTGAGTAAACTCCAGGAGTTGGTGATGGACGGGAGGCCTGGCATGCTGCAGTCCATGGGGTCACAAAGAGTCAGACACAACTGAGTGACTGAACTGAACTGAGTATTGGATTAGATCACCATGTGCAGCATAGAAGTCATTTGTGTCTGTAGTGAGGCTATCCTCAGGATTCACCTTGCCAGCCCAGAAAGGTTGGGAAAAGTCAAAGAAATACTCTGGAAGTAAACCTTTTAAATCAACCCATGAATTGAACATAACAGTAAACAAAGACCAGTTTGAGCTTTAATAAAACATTTTTACATATGTCATGGGATTGCCCCTCACAGAGTCCTCATCACATTCTTTAGAGTGAAAGAAGCTATCACTTCTTCATTTTACAGAAAACACAACAAACACTCAGAGAGCCATATTAACCTGCTGTTGCTCACATAGCAATAATGCTGGAAGTCAAATCTACTTATTCTGTATAAAATAGATAAGTAATAAGGACTGTTAGCACAGGGAACTCCACTCAATACTCTGTAATGATCTATGTGGGAAAAGAATCTAAAAAAGAATGAGTATAGGAATATGTATATCTGATTCACTTTGCTGTACAGCAGAAACTAACACAATATTGTAAATCAGGTAACCTCCAATAATTTTTTTTTTAAATCTACCTATTCTGGTGCAAAATCCCCCATCCATTTACATCTCAGTCACGTGGAGAGAACTGCTGCTCCCCTCGGGGCTTATTCTAAAATCTCAGTAGTCAGTATGAGGTAATATTACAAATGCAAAAGGATCTTCTTCCTCACTTCATCACAGTCACCTTGATTTCTTTCCTGGGAGATGAAACTACTGTAGTGTCAGAAGCACCATGTTTTAAGACCCTTAAAAACCGCTACTAGAAGTGCATGAATGAGGCCAAGAAAGTTATCAAGAGTTCCTGAGTAGGATTCTTGCCTTGGATGAGATGAGGGCCTGAATTTCTTCAAGACAGTGATTTTCAAACACTGATGTGCATAACAACCAACTGAGCATATGCCAGAAATGCAGATTGCCTGGCTCCATCATCAGATTCCATCACTAGGTCTTGGGTAGAACCTGAATATTTGCATGTTTAGCAAGTCTCCTAGGTGATTCTGTTCCACAGCTTAAGAGGCCCACACCTCTTCAATTTAGGAGACTGTAATATTATCAGAATAAGTAGTGTTTTAAATAATTATTAATTCTGTTCATCACTAACTCTTTGGGTTTGTTTAATTGACAAGAATAGCAAATCAGTGAATGATTTAATGATTAACCCAACCAACATTCAATTCAGTTCACCAAACACCTCGTTACTTTACACGAGGCTCTGGATATATAAAATACAATCTCTGACATCCAAAGACTCAACTTTTTAGAGGAGCTGAACATTTTTGCAAATCACAAAATCCAATGATTTTTAAAAAAAAAAAAAAAAACAGAACTACTGAGGTGCTCCTGAATCATGGAAGAAAAAGAATTCATCCTGCCTAGTGGCTTTGTAATAGTCCCAGATGAGGCACCATTTGAACTGAGTCCAGAGAAATGGAGAAAGGGCATTTTAGCAAGAGGGCAAAATGTGAGCAAAGATTAAAAATTGAGAAAATACAGGTGTGTTCTAGGAGCCCAGGGAAGATCATGAATGAATATAACTTGGTAGGAGTAGGTAATGTAAGTAGGTTTCCTTTTCATGACCTTTGACGACATTACGTTTAACCCTTTCAACTATTAGAATAGGAGAATCTTATTTTAATGATGAAAATACTAAATGACTTGTTAAAGGGAAAAAAAAAAAAGCCCCACACAGCCTACAATATGATATTAAGTTTTGGTGGTGGTGGGATGATAATGGCATCATAGAATGTTGTTGCCGGTTTTATAGGAAGTATTAGTGGCTGATAAAACCACATACCATAGGAAAAGAAGCATATGGAAACACTCTGCATCAAAGTAGAAAGTTCTGTATAAACTCAGAGCCTTTTTTAAAAATGCGCTTGTATTTTCCAGTTCTACTAGTCAGTCTCCCACCACTAGTTCTCACTGTGCGTTGTTAACACTCAGATTTGGGTCTCCCCTTCTTTTCTCCGCTAAAGGACACCTAGATCCTCTGGGAGGTAACTGATTCTATGTCTGCGGGGTCAGGGAAAAGTCAGGATGGGTCTGGGACAGCCTGTGCTGCCAGACAGCAGACAGCGTGCATAGTTTTACAAAATACCAGAGGCAATGTTCAAAGGACAAAAGAACCACTTAAATGGGCTTCCCTTAGCCATGCTGAACACCATAAAACAGATAAAATAAATAATAATGTTGTAACTGTCTAGGTAAAAGTACTGTTCTTAATGATTCAAAAAAGGGAAAGTTAATATAAAGTATATGAAAACATAATTGTAATGCAAGGAAGATTAATATACTAGGTCATATTTCATTTCTTATTGATTTTGTAAATTAAGGGACTATAATTATAAGCGAACATTTTGTTTTCTCCTCTGAAAAAAATCTATACTTTATAGTTAAGTCCCCTCTATTTTCTATATTAGCAGAAAAGAATAAACAATGAAAACTGAGGGTAATTCCAAGGAAAGTAGGTGCTTTTAAGCAAAATAAGGCCAATCAAAACCGGCAATACAGAGTCCCACAGTTCATCAGCACCCAGTGGACACACACAATAGCCAAGTGGAAGGGGCGTATCACAGTGTGTTACAAAAAGATGAATTAGCCTCCGGTGCTAGAAAAGAGTGTTGACCACACAGACTCAGTCCCTCCCCTCTGTGGAGATGATTGTCCAGACCAGTGCTTCCCAAACTTTTCATTTTGTGATGTATGTCAAGAGCGATAGCATCTGTCTAACAACACATTAACTCATGGCACACCAAAGGCTGTGTTTGATGTCCCCTCTCTGCCGCCCGCCCCCTCCTGAACACTGAGGCTCCCAGGGGCTCAGGTGACAGGGGATCACTGTCCTAGCACCTCTGTGATTCATGTGTAGCAGTAGGGATTGGCACAGTGTACTTGTTACAAAGTTCTGCTCTAGATGATCCTCAGAAGTATAATAAAATACCAATAAGGCATGTATTAAATAAAATACCAGTCGGGTTTATATTAGCTTTCAGTAATGCTAATAGACTGAATCAGTATGCAAAATGGCAAGACAGTGTATTAGGTACTACCAGCCATGCCCAGTTAAAAAATAAATCATTTTCAGAAAAATACTAGGTCTGAAAAATCTTAAATCTGGATGAAAGACATAAAATTAAAACTCCAATGACATAACAAATAAAATACAGCTACTAAAAGATACTTGGATCTAAAAAGAAATGATACAAATGAACTCAGAAAACCAAACTAGACTCACAGACTTGGAGAAAGAACTAATGGTTGTTGAGGGAACGGGTAAGGGCAAGTGATAGTTTGGGATGGACATGTATACATACGCTGCTATATTGAAAATGGATCACCAACAAGGACCTACTGTATAGCACAGGGAATTCTGCTCAGTGTTATGTGTCAGCATGGATGGGAGAAGGGAGTTTGGGGAAAATAGATTCATGTGTATGTATGGCTGAGTCCATGCACTATTCACCTGAAGCTATCACAACACTGTTAATCAGTTATACCCCAATAAAAAATAAAGAGGTTTTTTTTTTTTTTTAAAGGAACTTGACTGAATACCAGAGAGCAAGAGCTATCTTTTAAATACTGCAACAGATCATATATATCAATTCTTTGAGTGCCTAATACCATAAGCAGAACTGGTTCTGAGGCTGGTCCTTATCCTTTGGTCAGATGAAATATAAAAATACTAGAATCACTGAAACATTAGGAAGGCACACCTGGGAAGAAATACAAATAACAATGGTATTTAAATCTAAGGTATAACATTTGGGGAACTAGTTTTTGTTTCGGGTTACAGATCAGCTTTTTATTGTATTGATACTGCGTGTCCTCTTCTTAAAGTGTTTAAAAACTAAAGATAATTTATTAGAGTAGAATTGTGGTTTTACTGGTGGCTCAGATGGTAAAGAATCTGCCTGCATTGAGGGATACCCAGGTTCGATCCCTGGGTTGGGAAGATTCCCTGGTGGAGGGCATGGCAACCCACTCCTGTATTCTTACCTGGAGAATTCCATGGGCTGAAGAGCCTGGCAGGCTACAGCCCATGGGGTTGCAAAGAGTTGGACACAGTGAGTGACTAACACACTTAGAAGTATTTGTATTAGCAATCACCTGGGAACTTGCTAAAGAGATGCCTGTGACTAGAAAGGGATGTGGATTTAGTCATGGAATGCCTTGACACTCCTGATTATCTAACCTAGGCAGTGATATATGGTGGAAGGCATAGTGGGAAATAGATGTGGTTTATTATCGTAGGTCTGCTAGTTACTCATGTGTGGCTGGGGGCAATCTCTTAACTTCCTTACACCTCAGGTTCAGTACAGGGTTTAGAATTGCATTTGCTTTTTATTTATATGTTTATTTTTATTTATTCAACATATGATTGAACTAAAGCTTCCCTGATAGCTTAGTAAATAATCCGCCTGTAATGCAGGAGGCTCTGGTTCAATTCCTCGGTCTGGAAGATCTGCTGGAGAAGGGGTAGGCTACCCACTCCAGTATTTTTGGGCTTCCCTTGTGGCTCAGCTGGTAAAGAATCTGCCTGCAATGTGAGAGACCTGGGTTTGATCCCTGGGTTGGGAAGATTCTCTGGAGAAGGGAAAGACTACCCATTCTGGTATTCTGGCCTGGGTTGCAAAGAGATGGAAAGGACTGAGCAACTCTCACTTTTACAGTGTTTGTTTTTGGTGCACAACCTAGATAGCATATTGAAAAGCAGAGACATTACTTTGCCAACAAAGGTCGGTCTAGTCAAGGCTATGGTTTTTCCAGTAGTCATGTATGGATGTGAGAGTTGGACAGTGAAAAAGGCTGAGTGCCAAAGAATTGATGCTTTTGAACTGTGGTGTTGGAGAAGACTCTTGAGAGTCCCTTGGACTGCAAGGAGATCCAACCAGTCCATCCTAAAGGAGATCAGTCCTGGGTGTTCATTGGAAGGACTGGTGTTGAAGCTGAAACTCCAATACTTTGGCCACCTCATGCGAAGAGTTGTTGACTCATTGGAAAAGACCTTGATGCTGGGAAGGATTGGGAGCAGGAGGAGAAGGGGAAGACAGAGGATGAGATGGCTGGATGGCATCACCGACTCGATGGACATGGGTTTGGGTAGACTCTAGGAGTTGGTGATGTACAGGGAGGCCTGGTGTGCTGCAGTTCATGGGGTCACAAAGAGTCGGACACGACTGAGCAACTGAACTGAACTGAACTGATGGTGATTTAATATTTCTATACATTTCCAAATGATCTATACTTACCACAGTGAGTCTAGTTACCTTCTGTTACTATACAAATTTATTACAGTGTTATTGACTATATTCCTCATGCTGTACGTTTCATCTCCATGACTCATTTATTGTGTAACTAGAAGTTTGAACCCATTAATCCCCTTCACCTATTTTGCCCACTTTCCTGTCCTCTCCCTTTTGCCAACCACCTGTTTGTTCTCTGTATCTGTGAGTCTGTTTCTGTTTCATTTTTTCAATTCCATATATAAGTGAAGCTATATGGCATTTTGTCTTTATTTGTCTGACTTTCTTCACTTGCCTAACTCTCTCTAGGTCCATCCATGTTGTCACAAGTGGCAAGTTTTCATTCTTTTTTATGACTGAGTAATATTCCATTGTATGAATGTATGTGTATCTTCCTTATCCATTCATCTATTGATGGATACTTAGGTTGCTTCCAAATCTTGGCTATTATAAATAATGCTTCAACAAACATACTGGTGCATAGATATTTTTGAATTAGTGTTTTTGTTTTCTTTGGAAAAATATCTAGAAATGGAATTGCTAGACTGTATGGCCATTCTATTTTTAATTTTTGGAGAAACCTCCACACTGTTTTCCATAGTGGTTGTGCCAATTTACATCCCACCAGCAATGCACATTTCTCCACATCTTTACCAACACTTGTAATCTGTTGTCTTTTTGATAATAGCCATAGAATTGCATTTTCTAATGTCTCTTCCATTTTCAATTTCTGTGAAATATTGTGAATGACTCTGATTTACTTCTGGAATGGAGGGAGCCTTTCTGATGGAATTTTCCAGTTTTTAACTAGAGGTTTTGATTAGAAGTCTGCTCACCACAGAAAGTCTCTTCACAGTGCTATACCCTATCATGTCCATTCCCCACCTTGTGCCTCATGGTGGTTTTCTTCTTATTTTTTCCTTCTAGTTTTAATGATATATAATTGACATATAACACTGTGTGACTTACAGGTATACAGCATAATGCCTTGGTGTATATATATATATATATATATATATACTGCAAAATGGTCACCACAGTAAATTTCATTAACATCTTTCACCTTTGTCTAAGTTGTAATATGTGAAAAGCCCTTCTCTCCAACAGATCCAAGTCTTGCCTATGCCTTGGCTCAATGTCTTTCTCTTTCCCACCCAAGCCCTTGAGCATCATTTCCCCCCTTTATTTCTACCATGACAGTTCCTAATATCATTTACCCTTTATTTTACACTGCTCCCTATTTCTGTCTGACTCATTTGTGCCCTCACTTTGAAGCACCTGCAAGGCTTTGGTCTGTGTGATACATTTCTTCACATCTCCATCCCTCAGCTCCTCACACAGAGTTAGACTCTGTGAGCTAAACATAAACTTGTTAATAGACTCACTTGGAAGCCCAAACTCCCTTTTAGGGAAGGTGGAGTAGAATTAAAGTTGCCACCACCACCACCAACTGGTGGTCAGACCACATGGTCAGACAGTGTTTGTGGTGACTGGGGTGGAGTAAAGGGATTGGAGACTAGGAAAAAAATTAGTGTTTGTTTTAGGATTAAACTAACTGAGAAAGAGCCAAGAGTGCTTAATTTCCCCTTTTGGGACAAAATTAATCTCCTAAACAGGGTTCGTGCTTAAAAAACACAATGTGGTCAGAATGAGCTGGTGACTTTTATAGAATCCAGTGGCCATCAGTGCTTCCTTGATTAGCATGTCTTGATTTTGCTGAAAATTAGTTCTGAGCCAGTTATTACTGGATAAATAGGTCTGCCATCAAATTTTGTTAACAGTTGAATTAACTGGAAATTAACTGTCACACTCTTGTCCAAATGTTTTAAGAAAACCTTGTTAATCCTGAAATGGATTATTACACAGAAATAGAAGTAAAGCACTTTAAAGATGGAAGAATCTTTGAGATCTTTCACAAAGAACAGTATCAAATGGTAGTTATGTGTATAGCCTCTGGACCTTGTCTAATCCACTTTGAATCTTTACCACCTACTGAGTGGTCTTGGGAAACTTTCTTCATCTTTTTGAACCTTAGTTTCCTTATCTATATAGATAAGAGATTCAGAAGTATTACCTATTAAAAGAATTAGTGGGAGAAATAAATGATGATATAATAATGTACATGAAGCTCCTAGTATAATGTCTAGCAGATAGTAATAACTCAATAAATGGCAGTTGTTATGTATCATAGCTCAATAAATGGCAGTTGCTATGTAGTCAAACCGTGTCATTTTATAGATGAAGAAACTGAGGCTCAGAGTAATTGTAGTTATTTAGGGACAAGAGCTAAGACAAGAACTTAGAATTTCTGAATTCCCACCCAACACTCTATCCAGGGTAATATATATCATTACTATATATCATTCATTCTATAATTTGGATGTTTCTAGTATATAATTTGTGAAAACTTGGATAGTAGACTGGGGTGAAATGTATTTTTTCCCACTTTCTAGGAAAATGGGTTTCAAATTAAATATATACAACCAACTTATGAAAAGGACTTTTTTCAAGTTCTTCAATAGTCTCATTTAATATGTCAGCCACAAATGTTATAAACTAGTTATAAGGCATTCTTAACTGTTTACTTGCAAAGTTCCATTCTTGACAACACTAATTTGAGTATTGACTAAACCAGTTCAAATTGAGGTATACTCTTAGGTGGGCTTCCCTGGTGGCTCAGCAATAAAAAATCCACCTGCCAAAGCAGGAGATGTGGGTTCAGTCCCTGAGTTGGGGAGATCCCCTGGAGAAGGAAATGGTTAACTACTCCAGTATTCTTGCCTGGGAAATCCCACAGTCAGAGAAGCCTGATGGGCTACAGTCCATTTGGAGTTGCAAGAGTCTGACATGACTTAGAATATAAACAATAGCAGCAATGCACTTAGGTGTATTTAGTAAAAGCTGAGGCCATCTACAGTCCTGCAATACAGGGGATCACCACCCCAAAGATGTCCTTCATAGGAACAGTTGCCACCTGCTGAATAATTTCAGTGAGACCAAAATCAGTTACACCGAACACATCTAGTTCTGTGCTTTAACTATTGTGATGGCCAAAATATCCTTCAAGTTTTCAGACAGTCTTAAATCCTATGTGAACATGATACTCAAGATATTCCAGAAGTAACAGACATCATTTGATGGTTCCTTGGGTCGCCATCAATGATTTCTCCTCCTTTGCAGTAGGAGAGCACTGGGAAGTTATGTCTTGTTTGTTTTGCATTTTAGCACAGTGGTAAAGAATTCACCTGCCAGTGCAGCAAACACGAGAGACTCGGGTTCAATTCCTGGGTCAGGAAGATACCCTGGAGTAGGAAATGGCAACCCACTCCAGTATTCTTCCCTGAAGAATTCCATGAACAAAAGGAGCCTGGCAGGCTATAGTTCATGGGGTCACAAGGAGTTTGACTGACGTGACTGAGTGACTGAGCACATGTGTGCACGCACACACACATAGACACACACAGATGAGCACAGCTAGTTCCAGATAGTTCTCCTACTCCAGATGGGAACCAGTTGCCATAGACCTAATAGGTGTTCAGTATATGGTAGTTTAATTGAAAATGTCAAAGATGTGTAGTAACTCGTTCTTGTCAGATGTGTTGATAAAAATGACTAAAATTTCATTTTAGGGGATGATTCCACAGACAGTATACCAAGAGGAAGCCTTGGTCTAATAAAAGGGAAATAGGGAGCTGAATGAATTTTTTCCATGGTAGTGTGATTTCAGATAAAAGATGTGTTAGTCAAGGTGATTTGGGTTTCAAGAGACAGTAACCTCTAGAGAAGGAAGGGGAAATGTATTGGCTCATAAACCACAGGAAGATGGGATGGGACTGCTGAAAACAGAGTCTGGAGGACTCTTGGCTTTTTCTCTCCATTCATTAACAGACCAAACTCCAGGCAGGTGTCCCATCAGCCATGGGCTCATGTCTTTTACAGCCTTGGAAAGAGAGAAAAGAGGTCATCTTCATTCTGCTTCCACTGAAATAACCCAGGAAAGGACTCTGAAAGGTCTGATTTGAGCTATATGCCTACCAGAGATATAAGGTTCCTAAGAAAGGAGGTACCTTTCTGAGCTAGTCCATCACTAGCATTTATTGATTGCTTTCTTTGTGCCAGGAACATGCATTTTGTCACTTACCTTTAAAATAAGGATCATGGTTACAAGACATGTCTGCAGGGACACACTAAATTGTTCTGAGGGGCAGTGGGAGCTTGGCTTGGACGAAGAAAGGGGAGCCCCATGTCACCAGTGAAAATGAAAAGCTCAACCCCAGCCCCCAGCAGAGTACTTCCTCCTCTCATCCTGAATCAACAGAAACAAGAGTGAACTCCAAAAGCCATCACCTTCACCACCACCCCTGTCCCAAGCATCTTTCCCAAGAAGGGTAAATTCAGGTTAAGGGGTCTGAAGCTTATACAAGTTGGGAGTCCCTGTTTAAGAGAAAGGATATCAAAACAGCTTACTCTTGCAAATTTTACAACATATGAGCATGTAAACATATTGTTAGTACCTCCTCCCTTTCCCTCTAAGAGAGGAATTCTGAAATAAAAGCTGCATTAGCTTCATGACAAGACTACCTTTGATAACATTTATCACAGCAAACTGCAGTTGTAACCAGGATTTACATGGACATCTCGTGTCTCAAACACTCATTCTTTTTCTAGAACACCACCCAGTAGGACCCCTTCCCACTGGCACTTATCTTTTGAAAACTTCTACAATTCAGGTTCTTTACTCATATAGGTGTTCCTTCCACCTCAATTCATTCAAATCCTGGAAATGCATCATTTTTATAATTATCTGGAACTGACTCCCACCCATCCCACACATGATTCCTTTTTTCTTTAACAAAATATGGTCACTGACTAAGGAGAAATGGACTTAAGAACACCACTTACTCCAAGGCAGACTCTTTGGCCTCAGAGTCATGGGCTTGAACCTTACATTCCCAGCCACAGCACTGCTGAAACTGATAGTCTAGTCATGTAGGGGATTTTCCTGACTCCGTGTCTGTCTCCCCATGGCTGTTTATTTGTACTGCTGTCTGCTTCGGTTTGGGACACTGACCTTATAAGCTGCTTCCCAAGCCCAAGCCTGTAGCCAGAGAACTAGGAGTTTCCCTCTGTGTTCCTCAGGACACACAGCCAAGTGGAAGGAACTGACTATTGATTCACGGTGCATAACTGGAGAGAGAGAGACAGAGAGAAAAAGTCTTTTAAAATCAACACCAAGCCAGCTGTGGCTCTCCGGACAGCTGAGTCATAAACGATCAAGCAGTTCATTTGGAAGACACACTGTACATGCTCCTCTTGAGTTCTGGCTGGAGCAGAGGACAGTTAAATAAAAAGGAAGGAAGGAAGGATAAGAAAAGAAAGCCGCAATGTAATCTCAGATGGCACTTCATTCTGAGACTCACTCTGATGAGAGGTGAAGAAGAAGAAGCCAGTTCCCCTACAAATCAGCCTCCATCCTCCTGTGGTTAGTCAAGAATCTATTAAAGAAATCTGAGCCTTGCTATTTTGTTTCTTAATACATAAATTGCAGTAATTGCTAGAAGATGCTGGCTGCTGCCTCCTTATTGAAACCGGCTAAATGTTATCTTAAAATGTCAGCCACTGAGTCACAGATTCATAATCAGCTATGAAGTGGCCAGATTTGACAGTCCCACAAGGTACAAGAAAGTCATTATCTAGAAATAATTGGAGTGATGGCTATAGGTCTAAAATTTATCTGAAATGAAAAAATAATCTCCAAAAGATGGCAAGAAAGTTTTGAAAGGAATCTAAAGAACACAGATATGAGCATAGTGGGCCACCACTATTCTGGGCAAGGAATTCACTCCCAGTGGTATTTTTGGGGCAGTAGGATAACATGTACCCATTTGCAGTGGGGCCTAGTCATTGGAGTCATCACTAGTTAGTTGTATTTGAGACATAAGGACAAGCTTCATGGACTCTCATCAACGGCCTGCTCTCACCCCTTAATTCTGTGACTCGTGAGAAGCCCCTGTGCCCATCCTGTCTACCTAAACGTCGAAGTAGCCACATGGCCTGCTGTTTCTGCATATATGCACAGAGTATGGAGTGTTCCAGAAGAAAGACTCAGGGCCATGCTGATAGGATCTCCTACAGATCCATGCCATCAAGACCCAGGTAGGCCAAAGGCTGGGCAGTGATCCTTTTATTTGTCTCTTATTATCATTGTCTTATTCCCATTAAGTTGTTTCTCTTCTTCTAGACAATTAAAAGTATTGTGTGTGTGTGTGTGTGTGTGTGTGTGTTTAAGAAAAAAACACTACAATCTCCTCTCTGCTGATGACTTGGGTACCCTCTGGCCTGAGGCCTCTCTTACCATTTGCCCCCTTTTTCTTCTTCCCAACTCCAGATCTCTAGGGCGGTGATTCTCCACCCTGGCTGCAGTAAAATCATCTGGGGGTACTTTATAAAGTATAGGTACCAGGGCCCCATCCCACCTCCAAATTCTAGATTTAGGTCATCTAGAGCTTCTAGAGTGTAGCCAGACAAAGATAATCAGAGTTATTTTTAAAGCTCCTCATGTGATTCTAAAGTGAAGTCACCAACCACCTCTCAGTTGCTTGCTTCCTGAGACTACAGCAGCCTCATGGTGTCTGTCTTGTAAAGGTCCTATAATATTTAGCAGAAAACTCTTACACAGTACATGGAAAATCTTGGTTAATGATCATTTCTGGTTAATATAATTGAATTCATTTCACTTTGTTCCCTTCTAAGGAGAAGGCAGAAAGCCTGGATTGCGGTCTAGACTCTGCCTGTACAACTTTGGGCAAGTAACTTATTCTCTTTGAAACTGTATTTCCCCTTCAAACAAAATGAATCACTTAAATTAGATACATTTTAACATTTCTTTCAGTTCTAGGCTATCATGATTATAAAAATCCAATGGCAGCTTTTTGTACTATTATTATATCAAGCTTTTATTTATCAACTGTGAGGCTTTAGGTAGCTCATTTCTTTTTCTCATATCTTCTCCAAGTGCCTCAGTTCCACATGTGTGAAAATTAGGAAGGTTAGGCCAGGGTTTCCAAATCTGTTTTGCAGAACATTCTAGCCCAAGAGATGCTCCATGCAAAAAGGATTCCCAGGGCACAGTACAGTAAAGGATTTGACCAGTCTTGAGATAACAAACCTAGATTAACTCTTTCTAAATTCAGAAATTCCTAGTTCATGAAGCTACTGTTTTCTTGTAATCTTATTACATCTGTAGGACTAACTGTTGCACTAGATGATCAGCTCTCTTCTACTTAAAATTCTGTGCTATGTGTTCAAGGGATACGTTTGTTAAAGAGTGTATAATTTGCTTATTCCTTTGACATATAAAACATCTTTTAAGATTAATTGTTCCCTGATCCACTCCAGGCTTTGGCTGCTCAGCAGCAAAGGATGCCGTCTGACACTAGCATCTTCTGGGTTTACCTATTATTCTGAGAAGATAATTTTTAAGACAAGATGAAATGTCAGAAGTTATTCTGGTTCAGTTTCAAAAAAAGATTCCAACTCCCTTCACTGTAACCTGTATGAAGCAAGTCATGTGAAAAATAAGTAAATAAAACGAATTCACTTTCCTTAGTTTGACCAAATAAGCCCAATTCCACATGATCAAAAAGTTCAGAATCAGAGGTGTCATCTATGGAGGCAACATAGAGTTTCAAACTGGGTCTATTGTCAGACTTCCCAACTTGCCAGGTGACTTGAGCTCCCCTCCTAATTCTTCTGGACCTTGACTTTCTCATCTGTAAGTTGGAGGTAATAATTGTCCCTGATAAGAGTGCCTTAGTTGTAGGAACAAGTAACTTAATATGTGTAAAACACCAAGTACAGTGCTAGCATGGTACTCGTACACCTAGGACAGTGTTGTTTCATGGTACGCACGCAATAAGTCTTTATTATTATCTGGATGGTGAATCACCACTTTGTGGTTAGTGTCAAATTCAGGTTGCAGACCTATTTTATCTGGCCTACACCATGAGCATAATTCAGCCCCTGAATGCCTTTAGTTAGGGCATATTCTCTCTAGTTTGCCACAGGTCCCACTCCTCCCTTTTGTATCATACACAACCACTGTGGCTGTGTGTTACCTGCCTGGTGCCGAGTCTATGATATAGAGTTACTAAGGCAGAGATTGTCAGTGTTATATTTTAATGCTCACTTGTCAGTGCCTAGCCAGTTGTTGTTGTTCAGTCACCCAGTCATGTCTGACTCTGCAACCCCACGGGCTGCACACGCCAGGTCGATAGATTGGGCTTTTTCAGTATTTGTTGAATGAACGAATGAGCGCATGCGCACACAGCAAAAACAACAAAAACAGCAACTCCTTTCTGTAATATCCTTCGCAAGAAGTTGCCCAGCTTCTGCATGGACATTTCCATGATAGGAAGCATGCTACCTGTCATTCTATTGTTTGGACATTTCTGCTTATTGGGAGTTTGTACATTAAGCCCAAGTCTATTGCTCAGTAGCTTTTTAATTCTCATTCAATTTTCCGATATTTTGAAGCTAGAGGCACACGGAAGAAAATCTAGTCCAGTCCTCTTATTTGACAGAGAAAAAAGTTAATAAACAGGGAGGTCCAATGACTTTCAGAAAGTCATGGCCCATTGTTGTGCTCTCCACCTCTGAGTACATCCTTGCCTTCTGAATCAGCAGGCACCTTTGTGGTTGGATTTGGGAATCTCTAGTGGTTGAAATATCAGTTCCATTGATAGTCACTCAACCATCAAAGCTTCATCCCTTTGAATCCTGAAGAACTTTCTAAATCTATTGGATAATCTTCACTTGAAATGCAGTCATGAATTCCTTCCTTTATCATCCAACACCTTACCTTTGGTAAGGATGAAGCTGAACAAGAAGAATGGGCCACAAGATAGGTCCTGAGGGGAAAAGCACATGTTTAGAGGATGGGGGTTCAGGAGTGACAACTGAAGAGGGGAGACCTAAAGCCAAGACTTGCCTACTTCACAAAAAGACCAGACACAGCCCAGCTCCACACACAGCCTAATCAGGATATTACTCAATGTCCCCCGAGGAAGGGATGGGGGTGGGGGACAGACAGTGGCTAATTTAGCATAATTAACATGCAATAGGCTCTTCACCATTAAAGGAAAAAGAAAGACAAGGGAAAAAAGCATCCATTAGTATACTTTCTAGAATCTCAATCTTAGCTGGAACTGTTTCAGGGGAAGTGAGATGATGCAAGTCCAGCTCAGCTGGAATCACCCTCATTCCTTGGCTTCCCATCAAACAATAGAAATCTTTCATCAGTTATTGCATCTCTGTCTCTGTCTTTCCATTTCTCTTTCTTTCTCCCTCTCAGTCTCTGGGACAGTTGACTTTCAAACCCTTTTGATCGTGGTCTCTTTGAGGCTCTTGTGAAAGTTATGAATTCTCTCTGAGGAAAAATGCAAAAACATGGGGAATTTTGCATACAACCTTACCCCCTAAAACTAGTGCTCATTGATCCAAATTAAGAATCTCAGCTCTTTAATGTCTGAAGCATGTGTTGGAGTTTTTTCTTCGTGTCCTATTTAACATTTGGGGTACTCTGTGGGGATCAGAAGAAGGCAAGTATGTCCTGAGGGCATTGCAGTAACGGGAATACATCCAATCAATTGTCCGGCTCTTTTAGTAGGATTCAAGGGCCCTTATCTTTATGCTCATGCCACTGTATGTCATGCTGATCACTTTAGATTAAAATTGTCTATTTCCTTGTCTGTGCCACTGTTCGTGCACTCTGCAGAGGCGGACTTTGACTCTGTCTTCATGGTTGTATCCTCAGTGATTGGTACATAGTAGGAACTCAGTTCATTTTTGTGTAATGAAGAAAGGGAGGGGAAAAGGAAAGAAGATATCCAAGGGATCCCTTAGACCATTTCAGCATTTTTAATTCAGTAGTGGGGAACTAGGTAAGAAGGACGATCTAGATTTACGTCACAGGAGCTCCTCTAGTATGATAGTATGGTCAACCATTAGAGTAACATGGGGCTAGCCATTGATCTATATTTTATTGTTTTCTACAATATCCATGTCCTTTGGGAAAATGGGGCTTCCCAGGTGTAGCTAGTGGTAAAGAACCTGCCTGCCAATGCAGGAGATGTATTGATACAGGTTCAATCCCTGGGTGAATCAGATCCCCTGGAGGAAGGCAGGGCAACCCTCTCCAGTGTTCTTGCCTGGAGAATCCCATGTGCACAGGAGCCTGGCAGGCTGCAGTCCACAGGGTTGCAAAGAGTCAGACATAACTGAAGGAAAAACAGTTATAGCATATTGGGCCTATTTAAGACCTGTCAAAAGAAAGAAAAATTAGTTGAAGTAATTGAAGACCTGACCGATAGGATAAAAGATCCTGGAGAAATCAGAGATGTTTGGCTAATGGAGATTTCAACAGCAACCTGCTTCTTTTTCCTAATTCTGCCTGGAAACAGATGAAAGTGAGATGAGAACCTTAAAGATGAAGACTGTATAGCAGGTAGTCACTCCAGTGGGAGGATATGACTCGTATGTAGTAGAATTTCTCTGAATCAAAATAGGAGGTGGTAATTGGCCTCCAGGCTCTACTTGTTCATCTCCATTAGCTTCTTTAGCACAAATGTTTTGGTTCCATCTTCCCAGCATACACTCATACCTACCCTGGTAACAATACCACGGTTTTTCCTTTGGGGAATAACTACACTCAGACTCTAAATTCTGGGTCCCTGTGGTTATGGTCGTCAGCCCTACCCCTGTAACCTCCAGAGATAGATCTGGCCAATCTGTGTGTTGCAGGCCGTCAGTCAGTCACAATCATTGACTTTCAGGAGCCATGATACCTAAGCCCCCGCCAATGAGATTCAATTCTGGGATGCTTGTAGGAATTATTGGAAAGATAATCTCTTTCCATTTGTCTGGAAGCCGAAGATCTGCTTAGGGGCCATGAATGAAGAAGACAGGTACGTGTATGGAGCCAAAACAGAGGCGAGGATGGCAGAGATGTAGAGCAGTCAGGTCTTAGAAGCTGGCTGAACCCTTGTAGCTACTTTGTTCTCAAGTTTTCCAGGCCCTTTTCTGTTGGTGAACATTTGAGCTTAAGCCAGTTTGAATTGGATTTCTTTTCTTATGAATAAAGAAGTCCTGTGTGCTACTTCTCTTCTCTTGCATTTAATTTTTTTGGTAAGAAGCTGCCACTGTGTCTTTGACTTTCGTAGATTTCCATATTCCGTTCTCTATTTTATTATGTTAATGTTCTTTCCTTGGTGTCTTTAACAGATCTGTTTTTCCCTTACGGCTTTTGGATAGGAAGGAGGTATTCAGGAGAGTGACTTGCCCAGAATGAGGTCTCCTTGTTGGAGAACTGTCTGGGAAACTGTTCCTGGAGTTTGAGGTGTCCTTCCAGAGGACTTTTTGGAAGGCAGGAAGGGTTTAGGGATATTTTGCAGAACTTCAGTTGAGGAGTTTAGCACCTGTGTTAACCTACAGTGAGCAGCCTGCCAATCTGGTATCCAGCTGAGGATATGTCATTGATTGCAGATTGGAAAAATGAAAGAATAGAATCTGCTTAGGAAGGAAGGAAAAATGATAGAAGCATTAAGCAAATTTTTCAGGGTAGAAATACTAGACTACTGAAACAGCTCCTAAAACATACATGCATATGTACATATATGAGATAAGTGAGTTATTAAGTAAATTAAATTTAGCATATTTTGCTTAAGAAAGCACAGCATGTACAGTATATTTTGGGACTATTTGTATCTACTCCAGCCCTGCAAAATTATCAAAAGATCTAGCTGGAAAGGAATAAGATTTGTATATCTGGAAAATTTGTTTGTATGTAATACCTCTTTTTATGATGATGCCTGATAAGCAGAATACTGCCACATTAGACATTGTCCTGCCCAAATATGAGTTCTTTAAAAGGTTCCTTTGTAAGAATATTCTAAACAATCCTAGGAGAGTATTTCTTACATTTTGAAGTGATGGTCACATCTAAAATGCAGTATCATGGGTAAGAACAGAGATCCTTGGGGTCACCAGTAGTCCTGGGACCAAATGTTAGTGGCTAGTGGTCAAGATAATAGTGAGGTGTCCAGCACTGGTCACTCAAGCCTGTGTCTTTAGTCTCTCAGCCAAACAACCCCTTTCCCATTTAGATAATCTAAAGTAGTGTCCCCAAACTCCAGGAAAACGGTCCTCTGAGAAGTGTCAAGATAGAGCGGGACATCTCCCACATCCTCTGACATAGCTAGAAAAAGGGCCATTCACTCTATTTAAGAAGTACATATACACAATGGAATATTACTCAGCCATTAAAAAGAATACATTTGAATCAGTTCTACTGAGGTGGACAAAACTGGAGCCTATTATACAGAGTGAAGTAAGCCAGAAGGAAAAACAACAATACAGTATACTAATGCATATATATGGAATTTAGAAAGATTGTAATGATAACCCTGTAAGCAAGACAGCAAAAGAGATGCAGATGTATAGAACAGTCTTTTGGACTCTATGGGAGAGGGCAAGGGTGGGATGATATGGGAGAACTGCATTGAAACATGTAAATTATCATATGTGTGAAATCAATCGCCAGCCCAGGTTTGATGCATGATACAGGGTGCTCAGGGCTGGTGCACCGGAATGACCCAGAGGGATGGAATCGGGAGGGAGGTGGGAGGGGGTTGGTGGATTCATGTCAATGTATGGCAAAACCAACAAGATAATGTAAATAAATAAATAAGTATTAAAAAAAAAGAATAAGGATATCAAGCATCCCACACATCTAGTTAGAAGAAAAGGCCCAGCGAAGATCTGCAATTCCTGGCTTGGGCCAAAAAACTCACTGCCTCCCTTCAAGCCATACCTCCAACTGAAGAGTGACAGATTGAGGCCCTTTGAACATTTCAAGGCAGATGACATATCAACCAGCGCCACCTAGTGGAAGAGAAGGATTAGTCGACTCAGGCCCTTTCTTCAGCACACTTGGAGGCTTGCTTATTCATTCAACAATCAACTTCTAAGAGCTGACTGCATCAAGTATTGTGCCAGGCAAGTTGGAAAGCTAGAAGGAATAGAAATGGATATGTCAAGAGATGAAAATATTCTGGTCAGTGGAATTCACCAGAAATATGTGAGTAGAAACTGAAGTGGTTTAACATCACCAGCCATCAATGGGATTTAAATTTATAGAATTAGGAGGCTTATATTCTAAAGAGTCTAAGGAGTGTATTTCTTACATTTGAAAGGTAAAGCCATATTTAAAATATATTCTCATGGGCAAGAAAGGAGAAAAGGTTGAAATATTTAGAGGAACACTCAAGGTTTGGCTCTACTCACTCTCCTCCCTCCAGTGGCCGTTTGTTTTCAGTCAGTAGAAGGCAGTCCATGAGAATCTCTTGATGGACAGGTGATCAGAGTGTACAGGAGGTGATGCTGAAGCTTTCGATTGAAAATTGCACCCCGTCCCTTAACAAAGAACCAGAAAAACTGTGATTCCTGCCTAAAGCACTCATAATTATGGTTAACAAATTGGAAAAAAATTTACAACTGGATTCACTGCAAACCATCCCTTGTCGCAGATGCCACTGGAGTGGACTGATGTCTGATTGTAAACTCTCCAGTGTATGGACATGCAGTATTATGATCCTGCTCAACTCTGGGTCAACATCCTTATATTTAGAACTATCTTGCTATCCCATATGAATACAGCTGATCTGTAGGCATATACAGGCAGTTTTGGTTTTCCCTGGTAAAGTGAACCATTCCTGTTGAATTCTAGGATTTTGGGATATAGAAGTATATTTAGAACTCTTGGAGTACAAATAAGCAAAATCCCAGCTTGGAACTAACTTAGTCCAGGAGGGCGTTTATTGGAAGGTTTCTGGGGGTATTTTATATAATCAAAGAAATAGTTGAACAAGCTGTGGAAGTGGGAGAGGTGCCCCTGGGCCTGAGGGACACTGGAACCAAGGGTTGGAATGCATCATCCTTGTCTCTGATCTCTTTCTGGATCACAGTGAGCCAGCTTTTCCTTTGTAGTCAGAAGCTTGACTTGTGATCATCATCCAAATTCCTTTGCTTATACCTTCTGCCACCTGAGAGAGGCTGGCCTCCTTTCCTCAGCTCTGAATTTTTTAGAATTCCACAGACAAACTAATTGGCTTTTCCAAAGCCAGATACCCATAGATATTGTGCTATTAATGCTTCAGGTACCCCTAAAAATTGACATTTTTGAATCAGCACTTTAACTGCCAGTGAGACCTCACACCAGCCAGTTTCTAAAACCAGGATTCCTGCTTCACTTTGGGGTTCTCTTCTAAACCTCCTCTAGATCCCCAACCTCCTAGAATCAACAAGGATGGGTCACTTTACCAGGGGAAACCAAAATTGTCTGTATGCCTACAGATCAGCTGCTGAAGGTCCACACCCTTATTCATATAGGATAGCAAGATAGTTCTAAACATAAGCATGTTGATCCAGAGTTGAATAGGATCATGATACTGCATGCTCCATACAAATTGTGAGATTATTTGTTCTAATTCTCTGAAAAAGACCTCTGGTAGCTTGATAGGAATTATATTGAATCTATAGATTGCTCTGGGCAGTATACTCATTTTCACTCTATTGATTCTTCCAATCCACGAACACGGTATATTTCTCCATCTATTTGTGTCCTCTTTGATTTCTTTCATCAGTGTTTTATAGTTTTCTATATACAAGTCTTTTGTTTCTTTAGGTAGAAATACGCCTAAGTATTTTATTCTTTTTGTTTCGATGGTGAATGGAATTGTTTCCTTAATTTCTCTTTCTGTTTTCTCATTGTTAGTGTATAGGAATGCAAGGGATTTCTGTGTGTTGATTTTGTATCCTGCAACTTTACTATATTCACTGATTAGCTCTAGTAATTTTCTGGTAGAGTCTTTAGGGTTACAACCCAATGAAAAAGTGGGCCAAAGAACTTAACAGACATTTCTCCAAAGAAGACATAAAAATGGCTAACAAACACATGAAAAGATGCTCGACATCACTCATTATCAGAGAAATGCAAATCAAAACCACAATGAGGTACCACTTTACACCAGTCAGAATGGCCGCCATCCAAAAGTCTACAAGCAATAAATGCTGGAGAGGATGTGGAGAAAAGGGAACCCTCTTACACTGTTGGTGGGAATGCAAACTAGTACAGCCACTATGGAGAACAGTGTGGAGATTCCTTAAAAAACTGCAAATAGAACTGCCATATGACCCAGCAATCCCACTGCTGGACATATACACCGAGGAAACCAGAATTGAAAGAGACACATGTACCCCAATGTTCATCGCCGCATTGTTTACAATAGCCAGGACATGGAAGCAACCTAGATGTCCATCAACAGACAAATGGATAAGAAAGCTGTGGTACATATACACAATGGAATATTACTCAGCCATTAAAAAGAATTCATTTGAATCAGTTCTACTCAGGTGGCTGGAACTGGAACCTATTATCCAGAGTGAAGTAAGCCAGAAGGAAAAACAATACAGTATACTAATGCATATATATGGAATTTAGAAAGATGGTAACGAGAACCCTGCATGCGAGACAGCAAAAGAAACGCAGATGTATAGAACAGTCTCGTGGATACTGTGGAAGAGGGCAAGGGTGAGATGATATGGGAGAACAGCATTGAAACATGTTAATTATCATATGTGAAATCAATCGCCAGCTCAGGTTTGATGCTCAGGGCTGGTGCACCGGGATGACCCAGAGAGAGGGAATTAGGAGGGAGGAGGGAAGGGGGTTCTGGAAGGGGAACGTATGTATACCCATGGCGGATTCATGTCAATGTATGGCAAAACTAACACAATAAAGTTAAGAAAATTAAAAAAAAAAAAAGAAATATTAAAAAAAAATACTGCATGCTCATTGGGCTAAGAAGGTAGAAGTGTTTCAACCTGGACTTTTTCCACTAGAGGAGCACCAAAGAATGTGGTTCTCAGGTTCCTAGGGTGGTGAGAAGGGGACATCTCTGTTCAGAGGTTGCAAGGGTTGGAGTTGAGAACAGAAAATCTAGGCCTTCTTGTGGCTGTATGTCCATACCTTAAGTCATGTTTCAGGGTTTCAAAATTATAGACTGCACATAGCACAACTCTGATCTGAGCGTTTGTTCCTTTGCCTGAGAAGTTGAAATCCCTCTCCCCTCACACTGTAAGTCTGATCACTTTTGCAACCAAATTAAGTTCAACTTGGGTCAAATAGCTCTTGAAAGTGACAAGTGGAAACAATGGATTCAGTCTCCAAATGATTGAATTAGTGTGTTCTTGTCCTAGTTTTATTCTAGTGTGAGTAACTGGCCCTGAAAATCAATCTAAGATAGCACTCCAAATTGTGACTATGATTTGTCAGGGTATAAAAGACTCTAGGATAATATCAATTTTCTCCTTTTTATCCTATTCAGAAAAAGATTTCTCAGTCGGTAATTGCAGTGAACCCAGAAGAAAGGGTGATGGAGAGAAGAAAGAATATCAATTAAGGAATGATACATAAAAAACCCAAAATATAGGTAACTTACTTCACAATCATTGTGAATAGTTACTTTATCTAAAAATAATAAACTATGATATTTAAATGGCAGCTTACACAATAATTGAAAAAGTACTAATGCAAAGATTAAAGAGATTCCATTTTGGGTAGAAAAGATAATACCATGAAGCCAATAGGATGATGGAAAATAACTAAAGGAAGACCAAGAGGATTATCAGCAGAAGGGGTCTTTAATGGGGAGAAAGACAGGATGCATCACAGGATACCTGATGAAGCCAAAAGCTCATCAAAATAAAATTCTATCTTGGAATGGACTCTGATAAAGGAAGATGAGATGATGGGGTGGAATTGTGGATTCAAGTATGGATTAGTCTACTGAGTAGGACAATATTTGTGATGGTTACAATTAAATGTTTCACTGAAAGTGCTTGTTATCTCCTAAAAAATAACTGTTTCTTTCTTTCTTTCTTTTTTTTTTTTTACTACTTTAGAGCAGAATTTTCAGTTCATGATTTTTGCTTAAACTATATTTCTGGTTTTAGCATAAAGGTATCAGCAACCACAAAATAAAGTCAACTCTCTGAAGGTATAAATTCACAAAACCAACCAGACTATTAAGATGATGAAACTGGCCCCCTGGAGGCAACAGACACTCAACATTTTGACATAGAATATCCAGAAACTTCACCAGATTAGTATGTGCCCGGAATGGAGAGGATTTTGTTTTTGAATAACTTTTTAAGTATCCCATACAAGGATGCTGAGGAGAATATTCATTGAGGGCCTAAGATGAGCTGGATAATAGGAAGCAGAAAAGAGAAATGCAGTCTTAGGAGAGTATACTAGGGATCCCTGCATCTGCCTTATTGGAATTAAGTTCCAAATTGAAAATTTTTTTTATTTGTTAATTATTCATCATACGTATACTAGAAATAATTGTAACAGGCTCTGGAGATTCAAGTATAAAAAGGCACACCAATACTTCCTCTGCCCTCTGGGACTCCAAAAACTCTTAAGAAGTGTCAACTTATTTCACCCTTGTATTCGTCAGGGATCATTTGGTTGCAGGAAACAGAAAGGCACTCAAGTCTCCTAAGCAAAGAGAATTAGTAGGATTAGAATCTTGGAAATGGGAGGATTCAAAATCTCTCTCTCTCCTCCTAAGCCTATTTACAGAGTGACCTGTAATTGCCTTCCTAATATTTGAGTCTCAGCTTTTCATACTGTAAGACTTGATGGTTGCAGCACCTGCTGCTGACATAGTCTCTTTGGGTCCAGTTCCAAATCAACGAGAAAGAGACTCTCATGGATAAAATTTACATCACTTGTAGATTCTTGCATTCAGCAAACATATACTGAGTGCTTACCATATGCTAGGCACTATTCAAGACCTTGAAGTTTCACAGTGAATAACCTCATATACTTACATTCAGGGTTGGAGCACAGACAATAAAGAGTTAATTTTATAAAATAAGTTCAAGGATGATAAGTCTTATGAATAAGAATAAATACAGATAGGAAGCAGAGAATGAAAGGGAAGTGGTATTTTGAAAGCTGTTCTAACAAAGCATCTCTGAGGAGGTAAGAGTTGAGCGAAGGTTCTATGGAAGTAAGAGAGCAGGCCTTTAGCATATATGGGGAGGAGCCTGCTAAGTTAAGGACTAGCAAGTAGGAAACCCTGAGATGGGCTCAGTAAGGAGATCCCTGAGGCTGAAGCACAACAAACAGAAGGAGTGGCCCATAAGGAGATTCAAGGGGGAAGCAGGACACAGCCATACAAACTTGGGGCACCTTTAGAGGGTTTTAGTGGGAGAGTGCCACGACCCAACTTTTGTTGTACAATGAAGGTTGGCCAACATCACTGAGCCAGTTAGTGGCAGACCCAGGATTGGAGCACAAGGCAGTCTGGTGCCAGAGCTCAAGCTCTTAACCACCACTTGACTCCCTATCATGATGCTTGTTCTCATGGTAAGGTTTCATGAAAGTTTCCAGACAGTCTTAAGGTTCATCAGTGCTTCCAAATACAAATATAATGATAGAAAACATAGCAGTTGAAGCCTTTTTCATACCAAAACAAATATACATCTTTGCTGTGACAGCTCCATTCATTTAATTCATCACTGAAAAGAACATCTTTGTTTCAGCTGTAAAATATCTGTAGTTTAGTAGTGTTAGTCACTCAGTCGTTTCTGACTCTTTGCAACCCCATGGACTGTAGTCTACCAGGCTCTTTTGTTCATAGAATTCTTCAGGCAAGAATACCGGAGTGGGTTGCCATTTCCTCCACCAGGGAAATGGTTCCTTCCGGACTCAGGGATCAAACCTGTGTCTCCTGCATTTCAGGCAGATTCTTTACTGTCTGAGCCACCAGGGAAGCCCATCAAATATCTGTAGTACTACTCAGAATAGGTCTTTCTCTATCCTCTAATATTCAGTCATCTTCTCTGTATCATCCACAAACAACATACAGATTACCTTTTGTAAGATTACTTTTTTCTTTTCCACAGTTGTAGATTTTTTTTTTAGCAAGATGGAGAAAAAAACGTTTAACCAGGGTCATATATAGAAAGGTAGTGATTGTGCTGGCAACAGCATTTCAGAAAGGATGCGAGAAATTAATATGCAAATGGTTGCCTTTTCTCAGGATACTCAGGTGGTGCTAGTGGCAAAGAATCCACTTGCCAATGCAGGAGATGAAAGAGATACAGGTTCGATCCCTGGGTCAGGAAGATCCCCTGGAGAAGGGAATGGCAACCTCTCCAGTATCCTTTCCTGGAGAACTTCATGGACAGAGGAGCCTAGAGAGCTACAGTCTATTTGGTTGCAAAGAGTCAGACACAACTGAGCAACTGGGCACATAAGGATACCCTGCTTTCAGGGATCTTCTCTGTAGAGAACATTAAGAAAATTTGAACTTGATTTCTTTAAAATAATCTTCAACATTTATGTGTTTTATTAGGAGTGAATGTGTTTACATGGTGCATGTTCAGCATAAAAGAGTGCATAGTATAAAACACAGAACACATAAGATACCAATCCTTTTCTTCAAATTATAGGACAACTTTGATGGATCAATTCCAACTGGCCAGAGCTTTAATTTACTTAAATTGCTGCCCTGTTTCTATTTGTATTAGGAAGAGTCAGATAATGTGGCAACAACCTTATTATAAATAATCCCATTCCTTGGTGCTAAATAATGGGTGACAGGGTATCTCTCTCTCTCATACACACACACACACACACACACACACACACACAGACACACACACATACAAACAGATTCAGTCCAATCAAAGCTTGTGGCAACAAGGTTAAATGGTTAAAACTGATATGTAATTGAATTCATACATTCACTTATTCATTCAATAAGCATATTTGAGTACCTGCTACATTTCAGGCACTGGAGAAAAAATTCTGAATTTAATAAAGATCTTTCTGTCATGAAACCTACATTCTAAGATAAACGTTCTACATTTAAAAAGTAAACAAATACATTCTAGAAATAAACAAATATGTAGCGTATCATATAATTAGTGATAAGTGCCTTGATGCAAAAAGTAAATGCAAAGGTAATGGGATAATGTGAAATTATTTTAATCAAGGATGGTCATAGGTGGGCTCTCTGATTAGGTGACATTTGAGCAGAGATCTGGTCAAGACTATGACATGATCAGAGAGAACGTTGCTTAGTCACCATATTCTGCTAAGCCAAGGAAGAGGATGGGCCATTTCAGAAGTTATACCAACAAGATTTTTAAATAAAACATTAACTTTCAGTTAATTAGAAAATCCAGTTGGCCAAATTCCTTCTATTCCAATTTCCTGGGCATTGCAGTCATAGGATGGCAACAATATATACATTTAAGGATTATTAATAATCTCTCCAGAGACATATGCTAAGCAGTGGGAAAAGAACAATTTTTAAAATCACTGGAGAGAGGGGACTCTGTAATTGGTGAGTTAAACTTAGAATCTGAACTCTATCTCTTAGTAGTTTTGAGTCAGTTGGTTAGCCTACCCAGGTTTCACTTTATCTGTGAAAAAATGACAATAATGACTACCTTTGGACTGGCTATGAGGATTAAAGCAAATGCTATTGTAAGATCTGGGTACCTAGGAAGTCCCTAAGAATATGTTAATCTTATTCCCCCAAGGTTACTGGAGAATTACTAATCCATGAAGAGTGTCACAGAACAATGCAGTAAACACAGAATTTTATTTTTCAGAAACAGAATTGTATATTTTAAGATGTCCAAGAAACCAGTTGTTTAAATGCACTTAAGACTTATTGAAATTATTATTCTGCTACATTGTAAGTGTCAGTCTCACATCTAGACTACTTGTTCAAAGTCTTTAATTCCAGCTAAATATCAGATCAGCAGACAATAATGAGTATCATGTCTGGAATTTGACCCTGAACCCTAAGACTACGACACCCAGGCAAGTTGTTACATGTGCTAGGCATGTACTTGGATACAGCCTCGATGGTCTGCAATATTAACATTTCCCCTTGGTCCAATGGGATGGGTCCAATAACCTGAGTACCCATGAGTTTCCATGTAACATTCATTACAACAATTTTGGAAACTCATTGTGTACTTCCTTGAATTTCCCTAAAATAGAATGAATGGGACATTTTCAGTTCTATTCTAAACTCACTGTATGTTATTCTTCCTTTTATTGCACACTTACAGCATTAGAATTAGAAGAAAATCCCTGTGTTCTATCTAGTATTTAGTGTTCCATGTGATGGTAATTTCAGATAGTTATTTCAGGAGGCTAATGGTGTGAAAGCTATAGGGTGTGCATTACTTTTTCCAAAATTATTTCAAGTTTTCCATGAAAAAATCTAGCAAATCAAGATTGGACCACTGTTGAACATCATCATGCTATCTGTATCCTAAAACCTTTCTCCAGAGATTTATATCATTTTCACATATGTGATGTCAGGATTTCTCAAAATGTGAAGGGAAGTTCTTGCCCCATTATAAATCCACTTTTAGCATGAGCATGAACTCTACCTGAGCTCATATTAATATTATGTATATACTTGGAATGAATCTCACTGATTATGACATTTGAGAATTTGCTCTAGTCTGACAGGCCTTGGAAAGGAATCAGCCAACTTCTAGGGAAACCAGAGTGCCTGATTTTTGCCTTCTGATTTAGTGGCCCTATATGCTTACTACCCCTAGAATTAAGCTTACACAGCATTTTCTAGGATATTAGCTTATATAATCTCTGCAAGTCAGTGTGAAGGGAATTACCATTACTATTTTACAAATGAGAAAATACAAAGCTTAAGAGGTTACAGCTAGGAAATGTCAGCTGGAACTGGAATCCCTGCCCTCAGTATTCAAATTCGCTGTTCTCTTCCCTCCACTAAGATCTTTCAGTTCCTGTGTCCTATAGATGAACATACTTGTATTCATCAGTTCATTATATCAGCTACCAACTTTTCCTGTTCATGCTATTTTGCCTTATCACAAGACTCTGATTTTCAGGTAGCTGATGGGCCATGAGTCTTCAAAAAATTTCTAAAGTCCAAAATTGACTCCCTATTAAGAAGATGGGAAGAAGATTTGTAGATAATACAAATTATGTCAGGACACATGTAGTTCTGGTACTTAATAGCAAAAGAAGACATTTAATTTTATCTTAAATTCCTTTGTAAGATTTACATTAAACCCTTCCTACTGTTTAAAACCTATCCTGTTCATCCCAAACCATAGTGAGATCCTTCAACATTTACTATCTACACCATTCACTTGTATTTCATGATGAATGCCTCATGTAACTATTATTGTCTCATTATTATTTATTTTTTCATATATGAATTGCCTCTCAACTAAAGGCTAAGCTTATAGGAAGAAAGAAGGGGCTATGTCTTAAAGTTTTCTCAGTTCCTTAGATTTAAGGCTACCTATGTGCTGTGCACATAGGAACTAGCACACCACTCCAATATTCTTAGGGCTTCCCTGGTGGCTCAGACAGTAAAGAATCTGCCAGCAATGCAGGAAACCTGGGTTTGATCCCTGGGTTGGGAAGATCCCCTGGAGAAGGAAATGGCACCCCACTCCAGTATCCTTGCCTGGAAAATCTCATGGACAGAGGAGCCTGGTGGGCTGCAGTCCACGGGGTCGCAAAAAGTCGGGCACCACTGAGTGACTAATACTAATACTAGTGGCCATGCTTAGTCACTCACTCGCGTCCAACTCTTTGGGGCACCATGGACTGTAGCCCACAAGGCTCCTCTGTCCATAGGGATTCTCTAGGCAGGAATACTGGAATGGTTTGCCAGCCCTCCTGGGATCTTCCCACCCCAGGGATTGAACCCAGGTCTCCTGAATTGTAGGCAGATTCTTTTTCAGCTGAGCTACCCAGGAAGCCCATGGTTGCCTATAAGTGTACTTATTTTAAAATAAGCCAGGGGTAATATATTGTTATAGCTATGATAATTGGCTAACATTACTCTGATTTTGTTGGATGGTCATGTGATTCAGAAATGACAATGAGATATAAGTAGATTAGGTCTGGCAAAGCTTTTGTTTTGTTTTTGGATGGGAGAAAAGAACTTGTTTACTCATTCCTTCTCTTTCTTTCTGATCTGAATATGGACATATGGCCTGGTCCTGTGGCTGCCATCATGTGACATGAGGCACAAAGCAATAGATTGGAAAGAACAGCCAAATATGGTAGGGCATAAAAATAGAAAAATTCTGTCTTTGATGACATCAATGAACAGCTGCTTCAATACCAGTAGCCATCTCCCTCTAGTCTTTTTATTAATGTGCCGTAATAGTAAATACAGATATTATATGTCTGTATTGTTTATGCCATTTTTAACTTAGACTATGTATTTAATACTGAAGTTGAAGCACACATCTTTCTTTGAACTTCCTAAGACACACACTGAATTATGGTGAAAAAATATATTCAAATTTTATCCCCACATTAAACGCAAAATTAGATTTCAATATGGTTGAAAATGTTAGTCACTCAGTTATGTTCAACTCTGCAACCCCATGGATTACAATCTGCCAGGCTCCTCTGTCCATGGGATTCTCCAGGCAAGGATACTGGAGTGGGTTGCCGTTCCCTTTTCCAGGGAATCTTTCCAACCAGGGATTGAACCCAGGTTTCCTGCATTGCAGGCAGATTCTTTACTGTCTGAGCCACCAGGGAAGCTCTAAGAATATTGGAGTGGTGTGCTAGTTCCTACTTCAGGGGATCTTCCCAATCTTGGGATTGAACCTGCATCTCTTGCACTTCCTACATTGGCAGGCAGATTCTTTACCTCTAGAGCCACCAGGGAATCCCCTTTTAATGTATACTGAGGCTGAAATGGCAAATCCTGATTCAGTGAAAACAATTACGTAACAGATATTGGGCCGTGGGTATTTATAGTTTGTTGTTGTTGTTGAGCTTTGAAGTCATATAAGCAATACATAATATTTTTTAATTTCTTCTTATAAGGAATTTTGCCCCATCTAGGTTGCTATACAATGAATGGAGGAAAAAGCATAGTTCCACTATATATAATTTTAAGTTTCATAATAGAAACAAATCACTGTACTTTGGAAACTTCCCAGAATATTGCCATAGAGGAAAGAGGTTTTAAGGTCTGAATTTACCTACTTTACCAGTCTTCTTTGATTCCATTAATTAAATTATTGCTTCACTCTGCCTTTTTCTTGGTTATATGAAGTTTGGAGAAGGTCATTTCGTTGCTTTTTAGTCTATCAGACAAAACCAGCTGGTCAATTGCTGAATTAGAAAGAAAGGAAATACTGACTCAACCCATTTGAGCAGAGAGCAGCGTGGGCAGGGAGGGTCAACCTTACACATCTTTTATTGCAGAATAGTTTCAAATCTCTTGAGACTGGATGAGTGGGAGAGAATGTATTATGCTTCTGAAGTAGAAGCTATCTAGGAGGACAGGAAAGCAACCCTTTAGTGCAGAAAAGGATTGAGAGCCTGCTTTCCACATAGGCCGCCATTTGACCATTTTGGTATCTGCGCAGCAGCAACTGGAGGTTTCTGAGCCTTAAGAATCTACAGTCATTAATACAAAACTGGAACTAATCTTAGCCTTGGCCTTTTGTCTGGAGAACAGAATTGGCCCTGTGATCCATAAGTGACTCACTGAGGAAATACTTGGGCATGCTGCACAACATGAGGGTAATATTTTAACAATAGACAAACATGTATTACATGGGGAAGAATCATAAATGAAAGGAAAATAAATTAAGGAGTCCAGAAACCAGAGGGAGGCTTCACAGCCAGCACTTTGGAAACAAAACATACGTGCTGCAATCATCAATAAACTCAAAATGAGACTTAAGAAATAACCACGCCAGTGGCAATGGCACCCCACTCCAGTACTGTTGCCTGGAAAATCCCATGGACGGAGGAGCCTGGTAGGCTGCAGCCCATGGGGTCGCTAAGAGTCGGACACGACTGAGTGACTTCACTTTCACTTTTCACTTTCATGCACTGGAGAAGGCAATGGCAACCCACTCCAGTGCTCTTGCCTGGAGAATCCCAGGGACGGGGGAGCCTGGTGGGCTGCAGTCAATGGGGTCTCAAGGAGTCAGACACGACTGAAGCAACTTAGCAGTAGCAACAGTTTGCCTTCACTTCCTTTTTTTTTTCTTCACTTCCTTTTGTGCTTGCCACATGCCAAATAGTTGAATATAAAATTTCCTAATGGATGTAAAAGCATTTTACAAATTAAATGCTCTGAAAATAAAAGCTATTAGCATCATTATTGGGGAAGAGGAGACCACCATGTTACTCGGGTTATGATGTCTAATAGCCAAATAGTTTTCCCAGAAGGAAGCAATGAAACTCGAAACAAAATAAAAAAAAAAATAAAGATTCAGTGTTTGGTCTTGAACTGGGTTATAGTTTGTTACCAACGAGGATCTCTTTTTAACATAAAGAGTGTTAGAACTATAGTAACGATGAAGGAGAATATATTTTTCTGCAGTATTTCAGAGGAGCTGAAAGAATCTGAGCCATGACCCACAGCACCTAGGACAGGGTTGGCAAATAAGCAAAGTATTGCCTTTTTCCCTCTCCTGCACATGAAAGACACATGTAATCCATCATGGCACTCTGCTGATCTCATCAGCAACCTTAGAATTCTTGTCCACACAGCCTTCCAAGAAGCAAAAATGAACTAATCAGTACATTGAGCTGAAAACCCAATTGCTATCTTGGCCCTAGGTGGTTTAGAGTGCTGTTTTAGTTCCCTACCCAGTCTGTTAGTGGAGTGGCTCCAATTCTGTGGAACATGTCAAAAAGAGATACCCATTTTAGGAATAATAATTGTGTCAGTGATAACAAACACAAGAGCACAATATTGATAATAATAATATCTACCATTTAGTTAGCCCTTTCTATGCTCCAGGAACTTACTGTGGTGCTTTATGTAGTATTATTAGCTCCATCTTACAGATGAGAGAAACCAGGACAGAGGAAGTGAATAACTTGTCAAGACTCAGGGGATTTAAACCCAGTTCTCTTTGACTCCAGGGCCCACACTGTTAACTAGGTTATGAACAGAACTTGAGGCAAAACAAGGGACTTTATTACATAGTTCATTATCTGCATCCATATTAGACCCTTAAGTGAAGTAGAAAAGGAATTCTCCTTCTCCTTTTTCTTAAGGTAGCTGGTGGCTCTTGTCCACCACCCGAGAAATGGACATTTCTGGAAGTTACTCTACACAGTGCAGAGAGAAATCCAGTCATCTCAGACTTCAAAGTACTTGTTTAAACTCAGCAAAGTTCACACAGTTTATACAAAAAGATTTTTGCAGGAAATGAAGATGTCATTTCTGTTTTTTCTGTTCTGTGTGTACAGTCATCCTCCCCCTTACTTGGACCCTAGGGCATGGCCATTTGTCACAAAGGCGGAGCATATACAGATCTCAGTCAGGGCACAAAGGTCTTCAAACACAGCGGGAAAACCAATCAGACTTTCTGGAGTTTCAAGAGCCATTTTAATAAGCAATCTCTTAGAAAATGAGAGTTTTATACAGATACTAGATAATACTCTGGTCTTGGTCACATCTGGGACACGACTCAAGTTTGGTCTTTCCGGAAGCATCATTATGGACATGGGAACATGACCGGGGGCGGGAGGAACAGCAAGTTTTATAGTTTACCAAGTCTTGCTATAGCAAATAAAGGCAAAATTAAGACAACCAACTTGAAAGTGTTGATACGTTTTGCTTTATCACTGAAACCCAACATCTTTAGGACCCAGCATCTTGAGGATTTCCTGCTGTTCAACAGAGATTACTCAAATGAGGAGAAGGAGGAGTAATGAGGTTGTTCACAGAGAATAACTAATTATTGAGTCATTTGCTTATTACTGAACTTCAGAAGGACCAGGTAAACCTCTTCTGACAGAGTAGGAAAAACTGTTTTTAGTAACCACATCTTTATTTGTGGTCTGCTTCTTTCTCCCCAGCCCAATCCCGCCTCTATCCCTGGCTCACAGATTCTTTGCTGCTTCGAATCCCTTTTTCTATCTCTCCTTTAGAGTTCTCATCAAGACTTATCTTCCCCCAAGTCCCTCCCCTTTAGGTCTTGCTCTTTGCTAAAGAACCAAAAGATTAAATCTAGTCAAAATATTGATCCAGATTTAATAACCTTAATATTTCTAGCAGCATGTTAGGGCTTGTGGGAAAATGAACTGAACAGGGGGGAAAGGGCTTTTGATTCTTACCTGTTAACAAAAACCAAACTATTTAGGAAGGCAGCCCTCTGACTATGAACAGGGGCGCTACCAGTGCTGAATTGAGGTGATTGAGGGCTTCCAATCTCTCCCTTTCTAGCACTGAATTTCTTACACCAAAATGACAAAAGAGATAAAAGATTCCCTACCTAAGCACACCCTGAACCACGTCCCCCAACCATCCTACACCTACATCCTACACCAGGAAATGATGCGCACAACTAATTAAGCTAGAGGCGGAGGTCACTACCACACCGCTGCCAACCCCACATAGAGGGTGGCTTCCGTGTGTCTATGCTGCAGTGTGGAGAGCAGCAGTCCCCGTCGTGCAGGGACGTCTGTGACTGGAGTGGCAGTTGAGCCGTTGAGAGTAACAATTGCAAGGCCCTGCTGACGTCAATACTTGGAAAAGAGCTCTGCCTGTTTTAAGAAGCTGCTGTCCATTGTATTACGCAACATCACTTAAAATAATCAAGGTGATCTATATGTGTAATAATAGCCAAAGTGCTTGTACTTTCTGCTCCTGTTTCACAAATGTGTGATTGCAGTGAGCTAACCAGAGTTGCTTTGCTCAGAAAGATTGTTACAGGAGAGTTTTTCTCTGCTCCTGTCGGTCTCTACTTCTTGCTTCTGATCTTGACTATAATTTCTTGTCTTTAACTTTATATATAAAATATTAATTTAAAAATCTTGATAGACATTTAAAATATTCTTGGGAATTGATCTTTATGCAACAAAAATGAGAAAGAAGATGGGGGTGGGGTTTGTAGTAGAAGGAACACTGTGTTTTGTATCAAGCAGAACTAAATTCTACTTTATTTATTTCTTTAACCAAATATGAACCTGAAGGATTTGTGTTCTTTTTGGAATTACTAACCGACTGCCCAAAGGACATTCTTGTTGTATACTGTTTCAAACTCTTCACACTGCAAATGTTATTTCTATTACCAGTGGAGAAAACAAGTTTTTAAGTGGCCAATAGATTGTTTCTTTAGCACCTACTATGTGCTGGGTGATTTATCAGTAAATCTTGTTGTTAATCTCATGCTATAGTAAGCAAACAGATTTTGAACTAGAACGGTGGAGCCAAAATTTAAATGCAGGCATGTTGAGTCCACATCCAAATGTTCTTAACCGCTAAACCCAGGTATTAAATACTTTGTAGTGCAGTTGTAAAGTCCCTCTGTAGTTCAAGTTGACCGATCTGTCTTCAAATCCCATTGTTGTTTCTTTCATTAAACATGTGACCTTTTGTCAACTTACTTACTCTTCCAAAAAATTGTTTTATACTCATATGATATTGTTCTGTGTGCCTTTGTGTTTCATATTTTTCTTTTTATGAGTATTGTTTCATATGTATCTAAAATGCTAAGAATAAATTTTTGTTCCATTTTTCTCTATTTTTTATATTTGCATCCAGTGAAATTGACTTTTTTGGTGTATGTATTCTATGCATTTTAACACATATATAGATTCCTGAAATCTTCACCACAGTTATGAAATAGATCCATCACCATCAAAATTCCCTGTGCTGCCTCCTTTTTAATCACAGCCTCCTCCTAAACCTATCCTCTGGCCAACATCAATCATTTTTCTGTCATCTTTGTTTTTTCTTTTCTAGAATATCATATATTAGGAATCATGCAGTAAGTATGGCTAGTTTGACAGTATTTTCTTTCACTCAGTGTAATGTCTTTAATGTTCATCGATATTGTTGAATGTATCATTAATTCATTCCTTTTTATTACTGGGTGGTATTTCATTGTACCACAATTTGTTTTTCCACTGACATGTTGAAGGATATTTGGTTTGTTTCCAGATTTTGGCAACACAAACTTTTATGAATAGAGCTACTATTAATATTCATAAATTTTTATATAAACATAATTTTTTTTCCTTTAGGAATGCAACTGCTGGACTATAAGTTAAGTGTATGTTTAACATTAAAAGAAACTACTAAGCTATTTTTCATAGCCAGTGTACCGTTTTTTTCATTACTACCAGCAATATACAACAGTTCCAGTTGTTCTGCATTCTTATCAGCACTTGGTATTGTCAGTATTTCTTAGTATCGTTATACTAATAGGTGTGGTATTATCTCATTGTGGTATTCACTTCCATTTCCATAACAGTTTATGATATTGGGTATCTTTTTCCTGTCCTTATTTGCTATCTGTGTATCTTCTTAGGTGAGCTATAGTTCAGGTCCTTCACATATTCTTTAATTGGGAAGTTTATAACTGTTGAGCTTTGAGAGTTGTTTATATAGTCTCGGCACAAGGCCTTTGTCAAATATGTGACTTGCAAATGTTTCCCCCAGCATATAGCTTGGCTTTTCGTTCTCTTAATAGTGTGTTTTACAGAGCAAAATTTTTTCACGTTAATGAAGTCTGGCTTCTCCATTTTTTTTTTCTTTTATGGGTCATACTTTATGTGTCATATCTAAGAATGTTTTTCCTAACTTCAGATCATGAAGATCTTTTGTGCTTTCTTCTAAAAAATTTATAGTTTTATATTTCACACTGAAGCTTATCTTTAATACATTTGGGATATTTTTATTTGTACTGTGCCATAAGACTTATGTCATGGTTACTTTTTTTTGTTTTTTTTTTTTGCTTATGGGTATCTGGGCTTGCCTTGTGTCTGAGTGGTAAAGAATCCCCCTGCAGCAGATTCTTGCAGGTTTGGTCCCTGGAAAAGGAAATGGAAAGCCACTCCAGTATTCTCACCTGAAGAATTCCATGGACAGAGGAGCCTAATAGGCTATAGTCCGTGGGATTGCAAAGGGTTGCACACAAATGACTCTTTCACTTGCCATCAATTTTTGTTTGTACATTTTATTTTACAAATAACCTAAGTGTCCATTGATGGATGAATGAAAAAGAAGAATATATGTATGGATGTGTACGTACACTTACAATTATACAGTGGAAGTGACAAATAGATTCAAGAGAATAAATCTGATATGGAGTGCATGAAGGACTATGGATGGAGGTTTGTAACATTGTACAGGAGGCGGTAATCAAAACCATCCCCAAGAAAAAGAAGTGCAAAAAGGTACAATGGTTGTCTGAGGGGGCCTTCCAGATAGTTGAGAAAAGTAGAGAAGTGAAAGGCAAAGGAGAAAAGGAAAGATATGCCCATTTGAATGCAGAGTTCCAAAGAATAGCAAGGAGAGATAAGGAAGCCTTCCTCAGTGATCAGTGCAAAAAAATAGAGGGAAACAATAGATTGGGGAAGACTAGAGATCTCTTCAAGAAAATGAGAGATACCAAGGGAACATTTCATGCAAAGATGGGCACAATAAACGACAGAAATTGTATGATCCTAACAGAAGCAGAAGATATTAAGAAGAGGTGGCAAGAATACACAGAAGAACTATACAAAAAAGATCTTCATGACCAAGATAGCTATGATGGTGTGATCACTTACCTGGAATCAGGCATTCTGGAGTGCAAGGTCAGATGGGCCTTGGGAAGCATCACTATGAGTAAAGCTAGTGGAGGTGATGGAATTCCAGCTGAGCTATTCTAAATCCTAAAAGATCATGCTGTGAAAGTGCTGAACTCAGTGTGCTAGCAAATTAGGAAAACTCAGCAGTGGCCACAGGACTGGAAAAGGTCAGTTATCATTCCAATCCCAAAGAAAGGCAATGCCAAAGAATATTCGAACTACCCTGCAGTTGTACTCATCTCACAGGCTAGCAAAGTAATGCTCAAAATTCTCCAAGCCAGGCTGCAATAGTATGTTAACCATGAACTTCCAGATGCTCAAGCTGGATTTAGAATGGGCAGAGGAACCAGAGATCAAATTGCCAACATCCGTTGAATCATAAAAAAAGCAAGAGACACATGACAATTAACATGCTTCAATGCCCTTCTCCCATATCATCCCACCCTTACCCTCATCCACAAAGTCCACGAGTCTATGCTATACATCTGCGTTCCTTTTGCTGTCTCGCATGTGTCTAATCAATCGCCAGCCCAGGATTGATGCTCGGGGCTGGTACAGCAAGATTTCCCGGGGAGGAGGGAGGAGGGAGGGGGGTTCCGGAGGGGAAGCATATGTAAACCCATGGTGATATCATGACAATGTATGGCAAAAACAATAAAAAAAAAAAGCAAGAGAATTCCAGAAAAACATCTGCTTCATTGACTATACTACAGTCTTTGACTATGTGGACCACAACAAATTGTGGAAAAATCTTAAAGACATGGGAATACCAGAGCACTTTACCTGCCTCCTGAGAAATCTGTATGCAGGTCAAGAAGCAACAGATAGAATGGGACATGGAACAACCAACCAACTGGTTCCAAATTGGGAAAGGATTATGTCAAGGCCGTATATTATCACCCTGCTTATTTAACGTAGATGTAGAGTACATCATGAGAAATGCTGGGCTGGATGAAGCAAAGCTGGAAGCAAAATTGCCAGGAAAAATATCAATAACATCAGATATGCAGATAACACCACCCTTATGGAAGAAAGTGAAGAAGAACTAAAGAGCCTCTTGATGAAAGTGAAAGAGGAGAATGAAAAAGTTGGCTTAAAACTCAACATTCAAAAAATGAAGAGCATGGCATCTGGTCACATCACTTCATGGCAAATAGATGGGGAAACAATGGAAACAGTGACAGACTTTATTTCCTTGTGCTCCAAAATCACTGCAGATGGTGACTGCAGCCATGAAATTAAAAAATGCTTGCTCCTTGGAAGAAAAGCTATAACCACTTAGACAGCATATTAAAAAGCAGAGACATAACTTTGCCAACAAAGGTCCATCTAGTCAAAGCTATGGTTTTTCCAATAGCCGTGTATGGAGGTAAAAGTTGGACCATAAAGAAAGCTGAGCACCAGAGAAGTGATGCTTTTGAACTATGGTGTTGGAGAAGACTCTTGAGAGTCCCTTGGACTGCAAGGAGATCAAACCAGTCAAACCTAAAGGAAATAAGCCCTGAATATTCATTGAAAAGACTGATGCTGATGCTGAAGCTCTAATACTTTGGCCACCTGATGTGAAGAACTGACTCATTGGAAAAGACACTGATGCTGGGAAAGATTGGGGGCAGGAGGAGAAGGGACGACAGAGGATGAGATGGTTGGCTGGCATCACCGACTTGACGGACATGAGTTTGAGCAGGCTCTGGGAGTTGGTGATGGAGAGGGAAGCCTGCCATGCTGCAGTCCATGGAGTTGCAAAGAGTAGGGCACGACTGAATGACTGACTGAACTGACACACACACATACTGACACAGGGCAGTACTGTTGTGGTGTCTGTTGTTCAGTCACTAAGTCATGTCTGTTTCTTTGTGACCCCATGGATTGTAGCACACCAGGCTCTCCTGTCCTAAACTATCTTCTGGAGTTTGCTCACATTCATTGAGTCAGTGATGCTCTCTAACCATCTCATCCTCTGCTGCCCCCTTCTCCTCTTGCCCTCAGTCTTTCCCAGCATCAGGGTCTTTTCTAATGAGTCTGCTCTTCGCATCAGGTGGTCAAAGTATTGGAGCTTCAGTTTCAGCATCTGTCCTTCCAATAAATATTCAGGGTTGATCTCCTTTAGGATTAACTGGTTTGATCTCCTTGCAGTCCAGGGGACTCTCAAGAGCCTTCTCCAGCATCATAATTTGAAAGCATCAATTCTTTGGTGCTCAGCCTTCTTTATGGTCCTACTCCCACATCCATACATGATTACTGGAAAAAGCATAGCTTTGACAATATGGGCATTTGTCAGCAAAGTGATGGCTGTCTCTGCTTTTTAATATGCTGTAGAGGTTTGGCATAACTTTCCTTCCAAAGAGCAAGTGCCTTTTAATTTCATGGCTGCAGTCACCATCTGCAGTGATTTTGGAGCCCAAGAAAATAAAATCTGTTACTGCTTCCACTTCTTCCCCTTCTATTTGCTATGCAGTGATGGGACAACATGCCATAAATCTTAGTTTTTTGAATGTTGAGTTTTAAGTCAACTTTTTAACTTTCCTCTTTCACCTTCATCAGAAGTGATTTAGTTCCTCTTCACTCTCTACCATTAAACTGATATCTTCTGCATGTCTGAGGTTGTTGGTATTTGTGCCAGCAATCTTGATTCCAGCTTATGATTCATCTAGCCCAGTGTTTTGCATGGTGTAATCTGCATGTGAGTGAGGTGAGTGAAAGTCGCTCAGTCATGTCCAACTCTTTGTGACCCCCATCTACTATACAGTCCATGAAATTCTCCAGGCAAGAATACTGGAGTGGGTAGCCATTCCCTTCTCCAGGGCATCTTCCTAACCCAGGGAGCAAACCCAGGTCTCCCACACTGCAGACAGATTCTTTTCCAGCTGAGCCACCAGGAAGTTAAATAAGCAAGGTGACAATATATCGTACTTGTTGTACTCCTTTCCCAATTTTGAACCAGTCCATTGTTTCATGTCTGGTTCTAATTGTTGCTTCTTGACTCACGTAAGGTTTCTTAGGAGAGAGGTAAGGTGGTCTGGTATTCCCATATGTTAAAGAATTTTCCTGTTTGTTGTGATCCACAAACTCAAAGGCTTTAGCATAGTCAATGAAGCAGAAGTAGATGTTTTTCTGGAATTCCCTTGCTTTCTCCAAATTTCCTTGCTTTTTCTTGCATGTTGGCAATTTGCCCTCTTGTTCCTCTGCCTCTTCTAAACACAGCTTGTACCTTTAGAAGTTCCCAGTTCACATACTGCTAAAGACTGCTTCTGCTGCTTAGTTGCTTCGGTCATGTTCGACTCTGTGCGACCCAGTGTACTGTAGCCCACCAGGCTCCTCTGTCCATGGAGATTCTCCAGGCAAGAATACTGGAGTGGGTTTCCATGCCTTCCTCTAGGGTATCTTCCCAACCCAAGGATCCAACCTATTTCTCCTGCATTGCCGGCAGAGTCTTTACCATCTCTGCAGGATTTGAGGCATGACCTTACTATCATGTGAAATGAGCACATCTGTTCAGTAGTTTGAACATTCTGTGGCATTGCCCTTCTTTGGGATTGGAATGAAAACTAACCTTTTCCAGTCCTGTGGCCACGGCTGTGTTTTCCAAATTTGCTGAATAATTGAGTGCATCACTTTAACAGTATCATCTTTTAGGATTTGAAATAGCTCAGCTGGAATTTCATCACCTCCACTAGCTTTGTTTGTACTAATGCTTCCTAAAGCCTGCTTGACTTCACACTCCAGGGTATCTGACTCTAGGTGAGTGACCACACCATGGTGATTATCCAGGTCACTAAGACCTTCTGTGTATTCTTGCCACCTCTACTTAATCTCTTCTGCTTCTTTTAGGTCCTTACCATTTCGGTCCTTTATTGTGCCCATCCTTGCATGAAATGTTCCCTTGATATCTCCAGGTTTCTTGAAGAGATCTACTACTCAGTCATAGAAAAGAATGAAATCCTACTGTTGGTGACAACATGAATGAATTTAGAGGCTTTTACACTAAGTGAAATAAATAAGACAGTGAAAGAGAAATGCAATATGATTTCATTTATATGTGGAATATAAAAAAAAATGAAAGACAAACAAAACAAAATTCATACATACAGAGAATAGAATGGTGGTTGCCAGAGAGGTAGACAGATGAGCAAAATGGATGAAGAAGGCCTAAAGGTACAAACTTCTAGTTATAAAATATGTCATGGGGATGCAGTGTACAACATGCTGACTATAGTCAGTAATACTGTAGCGCATATTTGAAAGTTGTCAAGAGGGTAGATTTGTCATCACAGTATGCTGTGTACCTGAAACTAATATGTCAATTATACTTGAATTAAAAAAAATAACAACTTGGTTCTCCTTTCGTATCTTCCATTCCTTTGGTGAGATATTCTATCTTTCCATTTGTTTCAAGAGCATTTTCCCTTCCTTCCTGTAAATTAGTCCAACATCTGTATCATCTTAGAGTTGCCATTGTGTTTTCCTTCATAGTCAAGATTTCCCTGGGTTTTGTGATTGTCCCTTTCTTTTAGTTTTGGTTGTCTGTATACTAAATAACTCTGTATTGAATGCTAGCTAGACATTTAGAATATTATAAGATTGAGTCTTGTTTAAACCCTAAAGAATATTGCTTTCTATTTTGTTCTAGCAGGCAATTTTCCAGGTTACATTTAAGCCACAGACTCTGACTTATCTTCTATGGGCCAATCCAACATCAGTTTCTCCAAAACAGTTCAGTTTCAAGATGTTTTCAGTGTTATTCAGATTAGTGCCACAGATGTACTACTCTGGCCAATCTGGACGTGGGAGGTGTTCTATCCTGTCACTCAATTCTCTAATTCTGTATATGCTCAGATCCATATATATGCACATCAAAGGTAGGCCCAGCATTCACATACAATGTTACGGGATTACTTATTTGATTTCCCACCTTTCCACGATCTCACCCATATGTTTCAAACTCCTGGGGTTGTCCAGCCAGATAATTGAACCTTTATTTTCTCCACTCTGCTGGACACATCTCATGATTAGGGCCAAGCAATAGAGGGACAGGGAAAAGCACTGCTGTTCCTTTATTGCCTGAGGTTTTAGGTCAGAGAAAATGGTGGCAAAAACTAGAGCATTCCCTAACATCTGTAACCCATGGTGTCTCCCTTTCCCTACCTCTTGAAGCAGATATCTAGAGCTTCTTTTGGATTTTTTTAAGGCAGCAAACAGTGCATGTTTCAGATTTTGTGCTGCCTTTTGAGTCCAGGCTGGATGATACTGGAGGAAGAAACTACCAATTTGTCAAATTCACCACCATTTTGGTAGAACTTCAAATTCAAGATCTTATACTCCAATCTTCGTGCTGCCATCTATTTTTTAGAGACTTCACATAGCTATTTCATGCAGTTAGTGCAGATTTTATAGTTGCATTCATTCGAAGAGATGGGGTAGGGTGTGCTTATTTTTAGAACCCTAAGGCTTTAAATTAGTTTTCAGATATGCTTTTATCTTTACTTCATCTAGAGTGAATTCATGACCCAATTGTTGATTTCAATAGCCGGCCTTCATTTTCTCATA
>ML663567.1:7796346-7810551 GCA_007570785.1 Antilocapra americana
TTGTTTACAATAGCCAGGACATGGAAGCAACCTAGATGCCCATCAACAGACAAATGGATAAGAAATCTGTGGTACATATACACAATGGAATATTACTCAGCATTAAAAAAAATTCATTTGAGTCAGTTCTATTCAGGTGGACGGAACTGGAGCCTATTATCCAGAGTGAAGTAAGCCAGAAGGAAAAACAACAATACAGTATACTAACGCATATATATGGAATTTAGAAAGATGGTAAGGAGAACCCTGCATGCGGGACAGCAAAAGAAACGCAGATGTATAGAACAGACTCGTGGACTCTGTGGAAGAGGGCAAGGGTGGGATGATATGGGAGAATGGCATTGAAACATGTTAATTATCATATGTGAAATCAATCGCCAGCCCAGGATTGATGCTTAGGGGTGGTGCACCGGGATGACCCAGGGGGAGGAAATCAGGAGGGAGGAGGGAGGGGGGTTCTGGAGGGGGAACATTTGTAAACCCATGAAGGTTTCATGTCAATGTATGGCAAAATCAACACAATAAAGTAAAGAAAATTAAAAAAAAATAAAGATGCTGCATTGCTAGCTTTGAAGATGAAGGAAGAGGCCATGGTCCAAATAATAAACAGATCCCTAGGAGTTGGCAAAGGCAAGAAAATAGATACTTTCTTAGAACGTCCAGGAGGAATGCAGCCCTGCCGACACCTAATTTCAACCCACTAAGACCCATTTCATACTTCTGACCTCCAATAGTGTAAGATACTAATTTGTGTTTAAGACCACTGCATTGTGGTAATTTGTAACAAAAGTAATAGGAAACTAATATAACTAGAAAGAGCAGAACCAAGATTTGAACTAAGCTGAAGATCAGAGCTCCAGAGCTTATGCATTGTGAGGCATTGTGCTTTTACACTGATTTGGGGTTTGGTGTTCTGTACATACAAACAGATACCAGCCAGTCCACTATCCACATACTACATGTGGCATTTTTTTTCTAGAAATTTTATAATCATGGAGGCGATGAGCATCAGGAGGCAGGTATTATTAATAGTTACATGTCATTCATGACTTAGATTGAGAGTTAGAAGTTTAATGGGATTACCAAAGGATTTCATTTCATCTCTGTTTCTGAGGCTTGAATTCCCTCCACAGTACTCTTGTGAAGTGGTTCATCCAGCCTTATTTGCACACCTCCAGTGACTGGATTGCACATCTCCTTTGGAAAGTCATGCTATTTTAAAACAACTCTAATTGTTAGGAATTTCTACTTTAGGTTGACCAAAAATTATCTTCTTTGTAACTGGCATCCATGGTTACAGCCCCATTATTTGAATGCACATGGAATTAGTCTTTGTTGATTCTGAATTTGGAGAAATGTTAAATTGCATGATGTCTAAAGTCCCCTTTAACTCTTGAGATTCAAGTCTAGCTTCTCCCCATTAATACCAGTCTTGTAGGCTTGCTGTGAGGACTGGAAACAATGTCCATAAAATATACAGCATTCCAAAGGAGCTTCATGGGTGGTTATGATGATAATTATGAACATGATGACAACTATGACACAGGTTCACAAATCTGAACCCAGCTCTCTCATTTTTTAACCGCCAGGTTAAATTCCGCTCCCCAGTCCCAGTGCCTTCAGATAACCATGGCATGAAATTGTGAACTTCACCCTCCTGTCCTTCAGTTGTGCACCAGTTTGACAGTATCCCTCAAGATGTGATACAGAAAACCGACCTCAGTGTGAAAATACTTCATTGGCTTATTTGCTTTCCTAATACCCGTTTAAAATAAGACTAGTTACAATGAAATGAGTAGATTAGAGGATATTAAATAACAGAATAGGACTGTTCAGGCATAGTAGAGGGGACTTGGGGCACTTGGGACTTTAAGGCAAGAGGAAGGAATCCAAATCTTGATTTGGATCAAGAAGGAATAGTAAAGAATCCAAAGTGTCAAGAAGGTTCAGAAGGAGTTAAGCGGTAGAGAGTCAAAGACAAATTTCACTTGCTTCACTGTTTTGTCCATGGCTTATGACTTTAACCAATATGAGTATTTCAACTGGAGGTATCAAAGCAACAAAACTTGCAAAATTTGCTGGCCACAAAGATAAGAGGTTGAGCTTTGCAGTGGGAACATCTGTTTTCATAGATTTTCACTTGCATAAAGTCAATTTAAAAGAACTTGGCTCACAACCTGAATCACCTGTAACATACTGTTCTGATTGATCTGGCCACTTCTTTTGTAACCAAAAATTCTTCCATTTTACTATTAGAACTCAATATGCACTTGAATGTAGTCATTGACTCCAATCATAGTCCAATCATACTTGAGACAGTACCTGCCCATCTCAAATATACTCTAATCTTCCTATTAGATATTATTAACCATGAAAAACTGGTTTCTACCACATTTAATATGACCACTTGACAATGTCTAGTGAATCAAATCTTAGATAAAGTCATAAATTGGATTTACTTTTGATTATGAATACTGTGCAATCATATCCATTGTAAGAACCTCAAATTCTAATGAGCTTACATCAAGACATTAAGAGGTACTCATAAAATGACTTGCACCTATAGACACTTCTTGCTCAGACTTTCCCTTCCTTTGAATCACTTGAAGAGAAAAATAGCTAACCATCTTTTTGTTCATTTTGATTCCTGATCCTTTTTACAGACTGTAGTAATACTTTATGATTAGCTAAATCAATATCTATGATGAAAATACAAAAAATACCTATTAGGCTTACAAAAATCCACTAATCTAAACATGTCATAAATTACCTCTACAAGAACATGCACAATGAAATAAAATAACAGACTAAAATAGGATTAATAGGGTTTACTTGTGGTGGGAAAAGGCATATGAGGCCTGAGAGTGGAAGATTTTTCAAGCCATTGGCTAAAAATGTTAACAGTTATTAAAATGAACCTGGCAGTGTGCTCCATGCAATGCTCTTGCTAACTAAACTAGATGTTCTAATCATTGATTTTACACCAGGACAAAGAATATAAATTAATCATTGGAGACAGAGGCTTAAAGAGTAATCAGTTCTATAATTTGAACAAATAATGTTCCAGTGATAACAAAAACATTTCTGTGCAAAATAGATCCTTTGGCAACTAAAATCCTAATTCTAAGACTTAGGCTGTTTCTCACCATCTCGTACTTTCTACCCCAATTCTAAAGGGCTGGGAGAACGATCAAAAAACAAGTGATTGAGCCTCCAGTACATGTGGAACCCTGTGCTAGATGCTATAGAGAATGCAAGACATTTATAATTCAAGGAGGTTAGGAAGATCTAGTTGGCTAGATCAGTGATGAACCTTAATATCTCATCTGTGTTAGTTGAGTACAGGGACAAAATAAAATCATCAGCCAAGCATAGGTCAAGGGTCACCAGACAGGTCAATCTAAGCCATGGTACATCCAAGAAGCAAGGTCAGGGTAAACTGGGGGTGAGTCAGAGTAGCATTCATTACTTTATTTGTTGTTGTTTAGTCACTAAGTCATGTCTGAATCTTTTGTGACCCCATGGACTGTAGCCCACCAGGCTCCTTCCATCCATGGAATTTCCCAGGCAAGAGTACTGAAGCAGGTTGCCATTTCCTTCTCCAAGACATCTTCCTGACCCAGGGATTGAACCCACATCTCCTGCATTGGTAGGTGGATTCTTTACCACTGAGCCACCAGGGAAGGTCCTGATACTTTATTTACCAAACACTAATTTCAGGCTTCTTAAGTGGCTCAGAGGTGAAGAATTTGCCTGCTAATGCAGGAGATACAGAGAATGCAGATTCAGTCCCTGGATTGGGAAGATCCCTTGGAGAAGGAAATGGCAACCCACTGCAGTATTCTTGCCTGGAAGATCCCACGGACAGAGGAGCCTGGCAGATTACAGTCCATGGGGGTTGCAAAGAATCAGATACAATTGAGCGACTAAGCATGCACAGTTTCTGTACTGCATTGTGTCCTACCCCAGATTCACATGTTGAAGGCCCAAACTCTAATGTGATGAGGTAGTTAGATTTAAATGAGCTCATGAGAATGGGACCTTTACAATGTGGTTTAAGAAGAGATCAAAGAGCTTGCTCCTTCTCTCTGTCTGTGACCACAAACAAAAAAGTCATATGAACACATATGAGTGGTTAGTGAGATGCTAACCACTGACAAGCCAAGAAAGGAGGCCTCAGTGTGAAACCCACCTTGATCTTGAACTTCCCACCTTGAAGAACTGTGAGAAACACATTTCTGTTGTTTAAACCATTTGGTCTATGACAGTCTCTGATGGCAGCCCAAGCTGACCAAGACACTAAGTAAGTGCCTACTATCTCCCAATATCATGCTGAACACCAAGGGAACAAAGATGAGTAGACCACAGTCTCTGCTTTACAAAGTTGGGGACAAATAATGATGTCCATGTGATAACTACCGTAACAGAGATAATGCAGTGCGGGGAGTTCAGAATGCCAGGATAGAACAGGGAATCCATCCTGAAAAAAAGAGACAATTAAGCGGGAACCTGAAGGTTGAGCCTGTTGCTCAAGGAGTTCAAGTGAAGTAAAAGCATTCCACTAAAGAGAATAACCTGTGCAAGAGACCAACAGGCTGGAGGGAAATAGCAAGTACTGGATTTCATCGCTTCTAGGCCACATAGTTTTTCACATTTTAATATCTTAAGATGGGATATATCTTACAGTTGATGACAAGTCATAGTTTAGTTGACAGCATTCCCCTCCCCCTTTCTTGTTGCTTAGTCACCAAGTTGTCTCCAAATCTTTTGTGACCCCCATGGACTCTAGCTTGCCAGGCTCCTCTATCTCTGGGATCTTCCAGGCAAGAATACTGGAGCAGGTTGCCATTTCCTTCTCCAGGGGATCTTCCCCACCCAGGGACTGAACTTGCATCTCCTGCATTGGCCAGCAGGTTCTTTACCACTCAGCCACCAGGGAAGCACTTAGTGAAACATAAAATAACAGTGTAGCTTACAACCAATGGTACATTAGATTTGGTGAAATAAGGTTGTTCATTCTTAAGTTGGGCACACAGAGGCATGGTAAAGAGGAGGAGATCAAAAACACATCCAGGCTCATCTCTAGAAGAGCTTTGCTCTTTGCCATCTGAGAACTGGAGTTCTTTGAAGTATTTTAAGCATATTCCTACACCAGACTACTCCTGAGGCAGAAGGACAATTAAAAAGCCAATGATATAAACTGTCCTGGAAAGAATTAAGTGGCCTGATCTGAAGGTGCAGCAATGGCAATAAAAAGAGAAGATGGATTTAAAAGCTATTAGGAAGGTCAAATCAATAATGATCTGTGGCATATTGAATGGCAAGCATGGGAGTAAGGTATTTAGGGTGACTCCTGGATTTCTGATCTGGAGAACTTGAAGTACAGAGATATTAGTCCTGTCAGGACTAAGACAGGCCATAGAAAATGAGGAATGTGTCCAAGAGGAGGAAGAGGAAGCATGTTGGGGTTATGACACCTAGGTAAAATACACAGATGGAGATACATGTTGCTGTTAGAAATATAGGTGTCAAGTTAGAAGAAAATCAGTATAGATGCTAGAGCTTTGAGGGTCACTGATACACTATAAGAATTTTAGCAGCAGCAACGGGCATGGTTGAGCTTATTCAGGAAGAGAATATTGAATGCATTGACCAAAAGAAGAAACAGCTGATAAATGAAAAAGGAAGGGTGAAATCCAACACTACAGAAGTAGATAGAAGGTAGTTAACCCATTCTCCTCCCTATGCTTTATTTTGCATAAGCAGAAAAATCTACAAACAATAATATTTCTGGGAAATGACCCTAGACATCTCCCTGTTTACTTTTTATCAGTTTGATTTTGCTTTCAGTCTTCTGGTTCATAAATTAGTGGTTGTGTATCACAGCTTTAGGAGTAGGATGGGGTAAAAAACAGATGAGAACAAACAAACACAAAATAAACTCTTAAGGCCAATAGGCAGTGAAATTCAGAAGTCAAGAACAGGCAAAATGAAGATACCAGTGAACACAAGACAGGTGGCAAGATTCATGAACTGTGTAAGGCTTAAGTCTTTTTCTTTAATTAATTTATTTTTTAATTGAAGGATGATTGCTTTTACAGAATTTTGTTGTTTTCTATCAAACGTTAACATGAATCGACCATAGGTATACATATATCCTCTCCCTCTTGAAGCTCCCTCCCATCTGCCTCCCCATCCCACCCTTCTAGGTTGATACAGAGCCCCTGCTTGAGTTCCCTGAGACATACAGCCAATTCTCTTTGGCTAATTTACATTTGGTAATGTAAATTTCTACTTACTCTCTCCATGCATCTCACCCTCTCTCTGCTCCCCTCTCCCCAGGTCCATAAGTCTGTTCTCTATGTCTGTCCACTGCTGCCCTGCAAATAAATTCATCAGTACCATCTTTCTAGATTCCATATATATGTGTTAGTATACAATATTTATCTTTGTCTTTCTGACTTACTTCACTCTGTATAATAGGCCCTAGGTTCATCCACCTCATTAGAACTGACTCAAATGCATTCCTTTTTATGACTGTGTAATATTCCATTGTATATATGTACCACAACTTCTTTATCCATTCATCTGTCTATGGACATCTAGGTTGCTTCCATATTTTAGCTATTGTCAATAGTGCTGCAAAGGAAACTGTAAACAAGGTGAAAAGACAACCCTCAGAATGGGAGAAAATAACAGCAAATGAAACAACTGACAAAGGATTAATTTCCAAAATATACAAACAGCTCATACAACCCAATAACAGAAAAACAAATAACCCAATCAAAAAATGTGAAAAAGACCTAAATTGACATTTCTCCAAAGAAGACATACAGATGGCTAACAAACACATGAAAAGATGCTCAACATCGCTCATTATTAGAGAAATGAAAATCAAAACTACAATGAGATATCACCACACACCAGTCAGAATGGCCATCATCAATAAGTCTACAAACAATGAATTCTGGAGGGAGTGTGGAGAAAAGGGAATGCTCTTACACTGTTAGTGGGAATGTAAATTGATACAGCCACTATGGAAGATGGTACAGAGCTTCCTTAAAAAACTAGGAATAAAACCACCATATGACCCAGCAATTTCACTCCTAGGCATATACCCTGAGGAAACCAAAACTGAAAAAGACACAAGTACCCACAATGTTCACTGCAGCACTATTACAATAGGATGGACAGGGAAGCCTAGCATACTGCAGTCCATAGGATCACAAGGAATCGGACAAAACTGAGTGACTGAACTGAACTAAAAGTCTTTTAATCTGGGTCCTGTTCAGGAACTGGGAGGTTGAAAAGAATCCGCATCTACCTGTCTTTTTTCTAGCCATGAGAGAGTTGGATGAATAAATAAATTCAGCATCTTCAACATCCTTCTCACCTTGATTATGCTCATGCTTTTCAGTCTCCCAGCTAGTATCATCTAATGGAAAGAATAAGGACTTTAGAGACATCAAGATCTGGTTCAAAATTTGGCTGGGATATATATATATATATATATTACCTGTGTGACCTTGGGAAAATGATTTAATCATTTTAAGTCTCAAAATCCCCATCTGTAAAAAGAGAAAACCTACCTCTCATGGTTGTTGTATGAAATGAATGCTCAGTGATTGGAGATTATTACCATTAATATTTGAACTCAAATAAAACTATCTTTAGTGCTAACAGTTAAATCCAAGGAGCCTAGCTTCTTGCAACCACTTCTGCATGTATCAGGTCTCTTCCTCTCCTGATGCAACTTTTAGGAAACTCCTTATTTTTCGGTGACTGTACTATGAACTGTGATGGATAAAAGATGAATGAATCATCATTCCTGCCCTCAAGGAATTTACAGTCTATTCAGAGATCAAGTACAGAACTTTAAAAAATAATTAATAAACAAAACAGCATTTATATATTCACAAGTATGTGAATGCATAAAACAGTGCATGGAAGGACACATCAAACTGGTTATAGGAATTATTTAGGAGTGGATTTGGGGATTAGGAGAGTTTATTATACTGTCTGAATTTTACAGAATCAGAATGGATTAAAAACTAAATAGAATGAGAGCACCAGGAGAAAAACCAATTAACTAGTAGTAAACGTAGCAACCTAAAGAAAAGAGAGTTCCCCTTAGCCAGTGCCAAATATATTATTGGCTGGGATCACAGCAGAAACAGTGACCAAGTGCTGGGACTGCCCAAATGGGTTTAGAAGACAATGAAGACAGACCATTTGAGTAAAGGCAGAGAAGAAGAGAAGCTCGGAGTACTAAATTGATGCCAGGAAATCAGTGATACCAGGATGAGATGGTTGGAGGGCATCACCAATTCAGTGGATGTGAACTTGGTGCAAAATCCAGGAGATGGTGAGGGACAGGGAAGCCTGGTGTGCTGTAGTCCATGGGGTCGTGAAGAGTCAGACACGATTTGATGATTGAACAATAGAGGGGAGTTGAGGGTTAAAATATTTGGATTTTCAGTGCCCAAATAAAGCACAGTTTAGAACTGTTAGGAAGCCATCAGTCTCTTTCTCCCACTGCATACTTAACACTGAATCCAATAAAATCTTAGACAATTTCAGCTAAGCCTCAGGCTAGTCACAAGCAAGAAAAAGTTCAGCCTCAATATGTTGCCATCGTGAGGTCATAGGCACTGAGGAGCCATTGAAGGTTCTTGAGCAGTAGAAAAACTGTGTTAGGAGTATCTGTGTATAGCGGGGGGAAAGTGCTTCTCGGGGACAGGCAGGCAGGGGAATGCCAAGATATAAATACAACTTTGTTTAAAGTTTATCTCTCCCTCACACCTGCCATGCTGAGAAGGAGAGTCTGGTGTTTTGTCTGACTCACCGCCCACTGAATTATTTTGTCATGAGTGTAGCAGCTTCAAGAGTTAGGGCAAAGATACAGACTAGAGTGAGTTCTAGATTCTGTGTGACCTCCACCTACTCAGTCTGAGCTGTTTAATTTGTATCCAAGGGATGTGACAAGATTCTGTTTTTTAAAGGTGACAATAGGTCACCTAGTATCCCAGATTCAGTGAGAATAAACTAAAAATTCACGTTCATCTCTTTGTGTCTAAGGTGTTTTGGGGTAAAATATTTGTGTGGTATGTTCCTTTTATTACTTCTATAAATAAAATTTTACTCTTACTGTCTCAAAGAGTTCCTATTACTCATATGTGAAATCTCTGAGTTTTCAGTATTAAAACAATTTTCTCAGGAGTTGGAGAGTTTTTTACACCCAACCTCGTCAAGCACATTTTCTTCCTGGCCTGAACACATGCACAGCTAGATGATGTCTGACAGGACGTCAGCTGGGGTTTACCACTGATTGGGAAGAGAGACATTTAGTGCCACTGCAAGGGCACCAGATACTGTGGTTTGGTTTCCTACACTGGACAACGAGTTCATAGGGCAAAAACCAAAGCACCAAAGTACCACGTGTGCCAGCCCCAAGAAGATAACTTAAATGAGACTGACTCAGATAAGTACTTGATACTTCCCTCAAACTTCAGGGACTTCTATGACTCCATATTTCTTCCCATTCTCTCTCTTCATTTTATATTAATTCTTATAGTCCTCACTCCAGGCCAGGGGACTTCTCTGGTGGCTCAGACATCAGAGATTCATCAGGCAGGTGACTCTGCCTACAGTGCAGGAGACCCAGGTTCAATCCCTGAGTTATAAAGATCCTCTGGAAAAGGGGGTAGCAACCGACTCCAGTATTCTTGCCTGGAGAATTCCATGGACAGAGGAACCTGGCGAGCTACAGTCCATGAGGATCACAAAAAATCAGACGTGACTGAGCAGCTAACACTCTGTGCCAGACACTGTTCTAAGTATTTTATTTATATCTGTGTATTTTCATACAGTGTAGGTACTATTTTTTCACCATTTTAAAATAGAGAAACTGATACATGGAGGGTCAAGTAACATATCCAAGGGAACACAGACTAAGTTAGGATCAAAGTCACCATTCAAACACTGGCTGTCCAGTTCCAAGAACCACGGCCTTGGCCACCATGGTATCGTACTGATTGAATTTTATAAATGAGAATGCGTATGTATTTGCGGTTCTCCTTATCTTCACTGATAGCTATTTCCTTTCAAGGCTAGATTCTCCTCATTTGATAGTAAGCTACTTCTTTCCATCTCCTTCAATAATCCCCTCAACCTGCTTCCTCAGCCCCTCTTCTCAGAGGCTCCTTCCCCATTCATATATGCTCAGATGAGTGCCATTCTTAAAAAGCAAAATTACTAAGGTGCTCTCTCTTCCCTCTCTTCACCACCAAACTTCTTGGCACATTCATCTGAACAATTTCCTACAGACACCCAAACACTTTGCAGTCAGGTTTCTCTTTCAAGACACTATAGCAAGTACCTTCTCAGAACCCAGCTAAGTCCCCATCATCACCCACCATCTGGTGGCTTCTTTGTCGTTCTTTTGCCAAACATCTCTGCTCATTTGACTCTGTGGTCAACTACCTTGTTGAAAATCCCTGCTGCCTAATGGGTTACAGCACAGTGCCCTCTTGCTGATGCTCTTTCCTCTTACCCTCTCCCACCTCCTATGCTAACCTGGCACTCTTGCCCACAAGTGAGTGTTCTCCAAGAGCCTTCCTCTGTCCTCCCCTCCTGTTTGCTTTGCCTGCTTCAACTTAAGTGATTACCTCCCTTTTACATCTCTATTTTTAGTTCCAGTTCCCTGGACATCTATATCTGCACTTCCAACTCCATCTGGAGGTTCAACATGTTGCAGAGTAAACCCATGTGTATCCCTGAACTCTCACTTCACCTGTGAGGGCCTCACTAACTGTCAATTAAATACCTCTAGGATCAAAACAATTTTAATTCTGCCTGCAAGAACTATCAGTTAAAATGGAGACTCATTGCTCATATTTCAGTGAACGTAAAATAAAATTAATAGGGAACATGAAGTATAAAAGAATATGAATCAGATGGACAAAGAAAGAACAGCTAATATTTTATGTCAGCTGTAGCATGACTAACCAGGGCACACTTTCATGTACTGCTGATACATTCATTCCTTTCTCTGACCATGGTTTCAAAAGAGCCACCAGATTTTACCCTCTTCTATAAATTCCTCAGATTCTTAAATTGTCCCCACGGCAGATGAAAGTTTAGGGGCCTCTCCCTTTCAAACAACACATTTGAGACTGTTTTCTTCATCTTTGATATAATGGATCAGAATCTTTAACAGCATCACAATTTAGCAGCAAACTAGAAAAAACTGGAAACTTAAGAATCATCTCTTTTAGCACAAAAGAAAGCCATAGAGTACAACTGGAAAGAGATAGGCAAATAAAACTCATCCAAAACAGACAGTAGATTAACCTCTTTGTTAAGATGTCCAAGAACAGACACATGTCCTTCCCTAGTAACTCATTCCCACAATTAAACAGGCCTCTCAGAACTAAGAGGCATAAATTGCCTGCAGAGAGATTTAAATGTGTTTTGGTTTCACGTCCGAAGGATCTATTTCAGAACCATCATGCCAAACAGGCCCTCTTATCCTCTCCCTGATTGAAAAAAGAATGATGATGTTTTGGGGCATGTTCTGAAGAAGCTCAGACCCGTGCAGCATAGTCCAGGGAAGAAACCATCCTGAGGGCAGGATGAATCATGTTTTGGCACCGAGTAAGTCAGTTAACCCTGTGAGTGAGCAAGCAAGCTCAGTACTCAAGGAGCAGGGCAGGGAGGGCCAGAGGAAGGAGCTCAAGAGTAAATCAAATTATCAGTTGATGTCTTGAAGCCCACCGGGCTGATAGGAACAGTGAAGAGGTTAGAAAGCGACGGGCTGGGGACCCCTGTTAGTAAATGAAGACTCTCTCAAGTGGGCAGACTCTAATTAACCTTGTAGTATTTTCCTTCATGGCGTCACTCTTTATGGCACAAACCCTCAGAAACCTGTCCCCAGGCCTTCCTCCACAGTGGAGAAAAACCAGACCACGTGGAGCCCTGCCTCTCATTACTGTTTTTACCTAATTTACATGTGGTTTTTCTGATTATACTGTTTTTGCCATAAGATGGAGTCTTAGCCAGGGAAACCAGTAATGGAGTTTGCACAGCACCTTGACTGAAATCATTATCTCATTTGGTCAGTATCCGAACCAAGTTGTTGGCTCCCCTCATTTCCATGGTTAAAAGTATAAATCATTGCATAGATTTGCCTGTTATCTCACCTTTTCCTCGCTCTTTCTCTTTCTATGCATTTAACTCTGTTTTTCTTTTAGTTAACAGTAGTCTCTTCCCACTTCCAATAGATTACCCCCTGAACAAGACTGCCCACTGTACAAATGGCCTGCCTATAGTGGGCTTTTAACAAACACTTCTTGAATGAAAAGAATAACTACCCGAATCATATCATCAGTTTTATCTACGTCTTGCTACTTACTTTCTCAGCAAGAGTCAAATCAGTCCCTCATTATTGGCCAACTTTTCACAGGAAGGGCTTGTATTCTAAATCTATGTAGAGATTCATCTATTAAATCTCTATAATATATATTTTCTGCTTTCTTTTATGTACTCACCACCCCCACCCCCACCCAAATTCAGCATTCAGGAAACATACACTGGAAGATGACAGGCCCATTCCTAGACTTCCAGAAAACAGAGCTTTGCCCCGCCTCTGGGCACAGAGTATGTGTATCTGTCTAAGAGGAGGTCAAGTCAGTTCTGTATTTTTTTTAATTTTTTTATTTTTTTCCTCCCTCTTATTGTTTTTGCCATACAATGCCATGATATCACCATGGGTTTACATATGCTCCCCCTCCAGAACCCCCCTCCCTCCTCCCTCCCTCCTCCCTCCCCCCGGGAAATCTCGATGCACCAGCCCCGAGCATCAATCCTGGGCCGGCAATTGATTAGACATATGATAATTAACATGTTTCAATGCCATTCTCCCATATCATCCCACCCTTACCCTCATCCACAGAGTCCACGAGTCTATTCTATACATCTGGGTTCCTTTTGCTGTCTCGCATGTTGGGTTCTTGTTACTGTCTTTCTAAATTCCATATATATGTGTTAATATACTGTATTGTTGTTTTTGCTTCTGGCTTACTTCACTCTGGATAATGGGCTCCAGTTCGGTCCACCTGAGTAGAATTGATTCAAATGAATTTTTTTTAATGCTGAGTAATATTCCATTGTGTATATGTACCACAGATTTCTTATCCATTCGTCAGTTGATGGGCATCTAGGTTGCTTCCATGTCCTGGCTATTGTAAACAATGCAGCGATGAACATTGGGGTACTCGTGGCTCTTTCAATTCTGGTTTCCTCGGTGTATATGCCCAGCAGTGGGATTGCTGGGTCATATGGCAGGACTATTTGCAGCTTTTTAAGGAACCTCCACACTGTTTTCCATAGTGGCTGTACTAGTTTGCATTCCCACCAACAGTGTAGGAGAGTTCCCTTTTCTCCACATCCTCTCCAGCATTTATTGCTTGTAGACTTTTTGATTACAGCCATTCTGACTGGTGTAAAGTGGTACCTCATTGTGCTTTTGATTTGCATTTCTCTGATAATGAGTGATGTTGAACATCTTTTCATGTGTTTGTTAGCCATTTTGATGTCTTCTTTGGAGAAATGTCTGTTAAGTTCTTTGGCCCACTTTTTGATTGGGTCGTTTATTTTTCTAGCATGGAGCTGCAGGAGTTGCTTGTATATTTTTGAGATTAATTGTTTGTCCGTTGCTTCATTGGCTATTATTTTCTCCCATTCTGAAGGCTGTCTTTTCACCTTGCTTATAGTTTCCTTTGTTGTGCAGAAGCTTTTAATTTTATTTAGGTCCCATTTGTTTATTCGTGTTTTTATTTCCAGTATTCTGGGAGGTGGGTCATGGAGTATCCCGCTTTGGTTTATGTCAGAGAGTGTTTTGCCTATGTTATCCTCTAGGAGTTTTATAGTACCTAAAGAAACAAAAGACTTGTATATAGAAAACTATAAAACACTGATGAAAGAAATCAAAGAGGACACAAATAGATGGAGAAATGTACTGTGTTCGTGGATTGGAAGAATCAATATAGTGAAAATGAGTATACTACCCAAAGCAATCTATAGATTCAATGCAATTCCCATCAAGCTACCAGAGGTCTTCTTCAAAGAATTACAACAAATAATTTCTCAATTTGTATGAAAATACAAAAAACCTCGTATAGCCAAAGCAATCTTGAGAAAGAAGAA